>JAKSZP010011882.1:0-243915 GCA_022478985.1 Massospora cicadina
CAGTCTGAACAATCAAAACGGAACTGTTGACTAATGAGATACAAAGAAAAAACATAAGTTGATAAAATATGAGATGAAATTAGGACCTGTTGGATGAGTAACCAGTAGGGATTGAAGCCTAATGAATGAAAATATCCAAGTACATTGCCAAAGTTGGCAAATGCAGCCTATATCTGAAGAAGCAGCGCTGCTGGTCATATAGTGAAGAAGGTAATACTAAAAATTGGAAGTACTGGACCTAATAGAAAATATTTGCAATGTTCCCAGAGGACCTCTGAACTATTAAATGGTTGTTTCCTGAGATTTTGGTCAAGTCCTAAAAGAGGATCACTGACCCAAATAGATGGTTAAATCTTAAGAGGATAATATATTGACCCATGATAATTGGTAGGTCAGAGTATACCTAGGAACCAGTTTGAATGAAGGGATAAAAAAAGGACCTCTGAACCTTTTTGTAGGTTAAAAGTCCCATTGCAAAAGAAAGATACAAAAGCTTTAATATATTAATATTAAATATTGATTTTTATGGTCCATGATTGTCAGACCTATGATGAGATAAGATTTCTGGCATGTGTTGCCAAGAGTATCAATCTACCATAAGAATGAAGTCATAGAACAATTGATGTACCAAAGAGTGTTCAAGATATACAAGTGTTCCTTGGAATGGTCAGATACTATAGAAAATTTATTTGAGATTTTGCCAGAATTGCCAAGACCTTATTCCATCTTTTGAAGGATATGAAGAAAGGATTCGTATGGAATGAAGTAGCACAGAAATCCTTTGATGAGTTACTCCAGTACTTGATATATTCTACAATTTTGAAGTATCTGAATTCCAATCAAGGTTTTTTTAAACTGATGCTTCATTGATGGTGATTGGCACCATATTAATCCAAGTAGATGAAGTTGGGGAGAAAATCCATTGGTGTATGGGAGCTGGACTCTCTCAGCCGCTGAGAGGAACTACATCATAACTGAGGATGAATGCTTTGCAATCATTTATGCCTGTAAACAGTTTTGGGTGTACATCCATGGAACACACTTCAAAGTTTTGAAGGACCACTCCTCATTGTATTGGTTTCACAATTTGCGAGAACAAGAAGGAAAACTGGTCCAATGGGAATTGAAGTTACAGGTTTACAATTATGAGATTGTCCACCAAGCGGGGGATTCCCATCATAATGTGGAGGGCTTATCACAGTTACCAAAGGTCCAGATGGTATACCTGCAGGCCGATGAGTTATTCCAGAAAATGGTTGATGGAGAAATTGGGAACAATCCCTAAGAAATCTAAGGTGTGCTTAAAAAAGCAATGAAAAAAACTTCAAGACCATGGATGGACAAGTTTTCAAGATAATTAATGGGAAGCAGTTACTATTCCAAAAGCCATTGGAAAGAGCAGCTACCGTTTAAGCTGCTCTTAAGGTTGTCAGGCATGGAGGACTGAGGAAAATGACTGACCATATTTGCTAGTACTACTACTGGGAGTCAATTAACTATGATGTTGCCGATTATCTAGCTTGTTGTGTGGAGTGCCAATTGCACAAGCCACATAAGAATATGTCTAAATACTGACTGGTTTTCCCTGGATTTGCTTGGCATATGGTGTCCATTGACATAGTGGTACCGCTGATGATGAGCACAGGGGGAGTCAAGTATATAATAGTTGCAATTGATTATCTGATGAGATGGGTTGAGATGAAGGCCCAGGTGAAAGTAGATGCTACCATTAATGCAAAGTTCATCCTGGATCAAGTAGCATACTAACATGGATGCCTGAAGGTCCTTCTGAGTGACAATGGAACAAATCTCTTATCTCATGTGATCTCACAGTTAAGGGAGATAATGGAGATATGTGGAGGCATGTCTGTACCCTACCATCTGGAGATATATGGACTGGTGGAATGAGTTAAAGGGATGCTGGCCATGACGCTGAGGAAGCTGATTGCAGGAGAAATCCATGTAGGGAACATACCTGAGTTTGGTGACGTTTGACTACAATATCAGTCATCATACAGCGATGGGAAAATGCCATTTGAGTTGCTATATGAGAGGAAGGCTGCATTGAAGCTGATTTTATATTCGGTGGTGGAACTAACTTTGGGGATGAGTGCCAAGCAGTACCTGAACTGATTGAAAGATATCCTGATAAAAATGCAATTGCAAGCATTTGATACTACTTTTAAGAAAAGGATTTAAGTGAAAATGATGGGCTATAAGAACTGAACAGCCCTATCAGAATACTGAATAGGCAAAAGTTTTGCCTATTGTGATATGCATGGCTTCAGGATAAGATAAAAATTGGATATATTGTGTCAGGTCTGTTTGAGATTATTGCCAAGATGACATTGGACGCCTACTCCATCAAGAACCTCTTGGATAGAAGGGTAGTAAATCAAGTCCATGCTAAGTATTTAAAGTATGGATTGAGGAAAAATAAAAATAGAGTTCCTAAAGGACTGCTGAACCATCAAGTTGGTTATGTCTTAATGATTTGATCAAGTCTGAAAAAAGGACCTATGAACCAATCTAGATGGTTAAGTCTTGAAAAAGTAAGACCTCCAAACCATAGAAACTGGTAGGTTTAAGAATACCCAGGATCAAGTTTGGGGGAATAGAATAAA
Organism: Massospora cicadina; assembly: GCA_022478985.1. NCBI lineage: Eukaryota > Fungi > Entomophthoromycota > Entomophthoromycetes > Entomophthorales > Entomophthoraceae > Massospora > Massospora cicadina. Next base: position 2,625 of record JAKSZP010011882.1, read on the forward strand.
AAGATGGACTGCTGAACCAAAACAAGGTCAAGTCCCATGGAAAAAAGAAGAAAAAAATAGAAGATTGATAAAAATATGTAAAAGAGAATTTTAAAACCACATAGAAAACTGATATCTTTTGTTACTTTTTATTTTTTATTGATTATCATCAATTTGAGGATAATTCCTCCTATGTCATCTCTTGAGGGGAGGGAGGATGGAATGCAGTAGGAGTGAATAACCTGTCAAAATCTATGTGCGATTGGGCGCTAGTGAGGGCTAAACCTACATGAAACCAAGTTCATTGAGCAGATGCGGATCCCTGCGAGAAAGCCACTAGGGGAAGGGAGGTTGAAATGTCAGAAGAAGCCAAATGCAATACCCTGGATAGGGGAGGGAAGCAACAGTACAAGAAGAGGCAGCCAGCAAATAACACCAAGTAATCCCAATATGGATTAGAGCTGGAAGATTGGTCTTAAGCTTGCTTATGGGCTTCATCAAGAACACCAGACATATGGGCCATTAATGAACAGGGGATACTAGACAGGGGTTGCCAAATCATGCTCCCTATTAAAGGCATCAGCAGATGTACCAATGGGATGTGCCAGAACTGTGATACTCGTTCAAGAAGCGAATGGAATTCTGCAAGTGATGAATAAAAGCTTCTCAGAAGCTGAAGCAGAAAGAGAAATGGAAACTAGAGAGATTCTGGAAGCTTCGTGGCCCAACAATAAAGAACTTAGCTGGCAAAGTGAAGGGCATAGGCTGAGATATCCCAAACTAGGATGTTTTCAAGATCGAAAGAATTCAGAGCTATGTGCAAAGCCTCAGTGACTTGGGCACTTAATTCTGCATAAGGGAGTTTAAAATGTACGCTGTTGCAGATGGTGAGTTTGGTGGCCAAAACAGCTGGCTTGTAATATTGACCGAGTTGGAAGAGGAACATTGGAAGCAGGTTTAATCCAGAAAGGAATAAACAATCAAGAGCAAAAGGCCTTACTTCAGGAGGTTTGATGATGATGTTAGGAGTATCTGCAAAAGGAGCTGAATTTAGGAGAGTCTCAAAATCTAACTCTGGAATTGATGACAGAAAAATTTGGCCGTGAATCATTTGAGACAATTACCAACCTGGTTTCAGCGGCTGTGGTTGCCATTTCTTATAATTCCACGGAAGTACCAGCCATGGGTACTTGACTAGGAGTATGAGTCCGGTAAGGACATTAGAAAAGGTTTTATTGTGCAGACTGATTCATCCGCTGGAAGAGCTAATGATCTTGATCAAATAAGCTATTGAGCAGCTGTTGGTACCACGGCTCAGCATTTGACATATGAGCTGGATAAGAGGGGGAAATTTGACTTATATGATAGTTGACATTATGTACTCTACAATCAATTAAACTTTAATTTCAAGAGAAAGTAATTCCAAAAATTAATGGGATAAGCACTCCAGAGAAAAATTAAGAATGATATGAGCCAAGAGGTTATGAGAAGAAAATAACAAGGGCAAACATAGATGAGCATTCTTTATTGGGCCACAAAATGAATATTGACAGTAAGATTTTCTTGTTGAGGATGAGGAGAAAATTAAGAAATTGAGACAACAGACCAAGAATCCTGAATATGAAAGCAGGTCATATGCCCTGATGGGTAAAAACTGGATCCCAGGATTAATATCATCACAAGTGTAAAAATTTATAGGTTTGATTATTATTAGCCAATAACCCCTATAAACTTATTACTTGCACAGGTTTGGTTTTTGTGAAATTTGTCCAGTTGTATATTAGTTGATATAATCGGTTGATAGTATGATGACTAATATCCATAGTTGAATGGAAAGTCCTAGATCTCAGCCTAACGCTTAGCCAGTATTTCTGCTTGAAATACTTGCGATGTCTTGAAATAGGGATTCGTCCCACATACCATCTAACCCATCTTCTCCTAGATTCCCGTTGACGGTTTCTCCAGTTTGACACACAGTTGGCAGCAATCCCCAATTTGTTTCTGCTTCTTGTCTGGATCTCCGCTCAGATCCTTACTCTCTTTTCATTAAAGAGTCCTCCAATTTTTGCACGTATAAATATTATCCCTGAGAAAGAATGGATCAAATGAAAGCTGATAATGTGTACAAAGCTAGGATATTTACTGTATACTCTGTTGTGTTTTTTATTAAAAGGTGAATTTTAGGGAATTTATAGTGGGGGATTTGGCACCCAACCCTAGGTTGATACCTCTTTGATGAAACGGCATCCGTTGCCATTGAAACAAGCATTCTAGTCTCATCAGCAAAAAATGTCCTCATTCTGGATAGGATTCCATCAATGGGAATCCTCAAGACCAAGAATGGAAAGAGTAGGGAAATGTGTCCCTAATGTTTTCCTCTTAATCCAAGCAAACCAACCATATTTGGCAAGCGACTTGCTTAAATAATGTTATTATTACCCATTAAGGCAGGTCATGAACCAACTTATTGATTCTCTAGTTAAAGGCGGCATCACTTGCCTTGCAACTTACTACTTACATTCCCAATCAGTCAGTGATGAAACCTGACCGATTCCAATTGATAATCTGTTAATTAATCAACTATTAGATGACCCTATTTTGTCAGCAACTCTTCCTGATAAGTTCTGCATTCATCCAGATCCTTGACAGATCTGATCAGGAGAATAACCTAAAATCCCCTGAACATAGTTACCCTGAAATAAAAGTCAACTGATTTCCAATTCACCTTGCATTATGGAATTATCCCCTAGCGATTCCTGGCAGTTTAGCCAGCTGGGAATATGGGCAAAAATCCCAACACATCCCCCTCTTGCAAAGATTTCCAGCGAGAAAGGACTGGGGCAGGAGAACACCGCTTTGGACACTCTTTCAGATACTTCATTTGTTCAAGTGGAGTATGATCACCAGTACTCAATGCTGCTTGGGACGACATTCAGCATGTGGCTCTATTCTCTTCCTCCTCACTACCACCTACTCAGAGCGCAGTCCCCACAATCTACTGTCATTCTGGGCTGATCAATTTACTCATAGTGATATTAATCCTGGGATCCAGTTTTTACCCATCAGGGCATATGACCTGCTTTCATATTCAGGATTCTTGGTCTGGCGTCTCAATTCCTTAATTTTCTCCTCATCCTCAACAAGAGAATCTTACTGTCAATATTCATTTTGTGGCCCAATAAAGAATGCTCATCTATGTTTGCCCTTGTTATTTTCTTCTCATAACCTCTTGGCTCATATCATCTTCAATCTTTCTCTGGAGAGCTCATCCCAGTAATTTTTAAGATCAACTTATTCGAAATTGAGCTTAATTGATTGTAGAGTACATAATGTCAACTATCATATAAGTCAAATTTCCCCCCTCTTATCCAGCTCATATGTCAAATGCTGAGTCGTGGTACCAACAGCTGCTCAATGGTTTGTCTGATCAAGATCTTCAGCTCTTTCAGTGGATGAATCAGTCTGCACAATAAAACCTTTTCTAAGGTCCTTCAAGGGCTCATACGCCTAGTCTGGCAACAGTGGCTAGTCCTTTCATGGAATTACCAGAAACGGCAGCCAAACCCACTGAAACCAGGTTAGCAATTGTCTCAAATGACTCATGACCAATTTTCTCTGTCATCAATTCCAGAGTTAGATTTTAAAACTCTCCTGGATTCAAATCCTTTTGCAAATGTGCAAACATCACCGTGAATACTCCAGAAATAATGCCCTTCGCTCTTGATCATTCCTTCCTTGCCAGGGCAGACTTGCTTCCTGAGCTCCTCTTCTAAATCTATCAATACTACTAACCAGCTGTCTTGGCCACTGAACTCACCATCAGCAACATCATTTTTTTCAAACTCCCCTACACAGAATTAAGGACCCAGGTCACCGAGGCTTTATCCATAGTGCTGAATCCTTCCAATCTTGAGAACATCCTAGATTGGAATATTACCGCTTATGCTCTTCACTTTGCCAGCCAAGTTCTTTCAAGTTGGGCCATGAGGCTTTCAGCCTCTCCCGGTTTCCATTGCTCTTTCTGCTTCAGCTTCTGAGAAGCTTATAGTCTTCGATTGTAGGATGCCATTTGCTCCTTGTATGACTATCTCATTTCTGGTGCATCCCATTGGTATCTTCCGCTGATGACTTTAATAGGAATAATTTGGTAACCCACATCTAGCATCCCTTGTTTGCTGCTGGCCCATATGTCTGGTGTTCTTGACGAAGCCCATCAACAAGCGCTCAAGACCAATCTTCCATTTCTAGTACCATATTAGGGATTACTCAGGGTTATTTGCTGACTGCCTCTTTCTGTACTGTTGCTTCCCTCCCCAACCTAAGGTTTGCGTTTGGCTTCTTCCAACATCTCAATTCCTTTTCCTAGTTGATTTTTCATAGGGATCTTCATCCGCTCAACAAACTTGGTTTCATGTAGGTTTAGTCCTTGCTAGGATCTAATTTTATATAGATTTTGACGGGTTATTCATTCCTACTGCGATTCATCCTTTCTCCCCAAGAGGCGACATAAGCAGAAACATCCCCAAATTGAGGATAATTAATAATTAATAAAAATTATAAAAATATATTGGGTTTTTCTATGCAGTTTTGATATTTATTTTCCAATAGATTTATCAATAAAATTAATCCTTTCCATGGGGCTTGACCTTGTTTCAGTTGAGTGGTCCATTTTTATTTTTCCTGCAAACTGGATCCTAGGTATTAGAGACCTACTAGTTTTCCATGGTTCAGAGGTCCTTTTGGGATTGACCTAATCATTGGGACATAACCAACTTAATGGTTCAGCGGTCCTTTGGGAACTCTTTTTGTTATTTTCATCAATTCATCATTTAAAATACTTAGCATGGACTCAATTTACTACTCTTACATCCAAGAGGATCTTGATGAAATAGGCATCCTTCGCCATCTTGGTGATAATCTTAAACAGATCCAAACAAAACACATCCAATTTTTTTCTTTTACTAAAACCATGTGTATCACAATAGGCAACTCTATCTCCTATTTGATATTCTGATAAGTCTGGTCAGTTCTTATCATCTGTCATTTTTGCTTGTATCCTTTTATTCAAATTAGTATCAAATGCTTGAAATTGCATTTCAATCAGGATATTCATCAATTGGTTCAGGTACTGATCAGCACTCATCCCCAATGTTGGTTTCACCGCTGAACATAAAATTTGTGGCAATGCGTCCTTCCTCCCATATAGCAAATTTAAGTGGCGTATTTCCTGTTGCTGTATGATGAATGATATTGTAACCGAACATCACTGAACTCAGGTACATTCCCCACATGGAAGTTCTTCCTGAGACCAGTTTCCTCGGCATTGCGGCCAGAATTCCATTCACTTGCTCTACCAGTCCTTTCATCTCTGGCCAGTAGAGTACAGACACGACTCCTTAAATCCTCATTATCTCATTTAACCGTGGGAGCACCTGAGACATGAAGGTTGTCCCATTGTTGCTCAGCAGGACCTGCGGGCATTTATTTCAGTATACTACTTGATCCAGGATGAACTTCATGGTGCTGGTAGCGTCTACTTTCGCCAGGACCTTCATATTGACCCATCTTGTCAGATGGTTGATAGCAACTATTATGTACTTGACTCCCCCTTCTCATTGTTAGTGGTCCCATAACATCAATGGACACCATATGCCAGGCAAATCCAGGGCAGACCAGTCAGTATCCAGTCATCTTTTTATGTGGCTTGTGCAATTGAAACTCCACACAATAAGCTAAATAGTCGGCAACATCATAGTTAATTGACTCCCAGTAGTAGTACTGGCAAATATGATCAGTTGTTTTCCTCAGGCCTCCATGCCCAATAACCTTGTGAGCTGCTTGCACAATAGCTGCTCTTTCCGATGGCTTTGGGAATAATAACTGCTTCCCATTGATCATCTTAAACACTTGTCATACATGGTCTTAGTGTTTTCCATCACTTTTTGACTTGAACCTTGGCTTTCTTGGGGCTTGTTCCTGATTTCTACATCGACCATTATCTGGAATAACTCATACGCCTGCTGGTATACCATATGGACCATTGGTAATTGCAATAAGCCCTCCACATTCTGATGGGAAGCCCCCGCTTGGTGGACACTCTCATAAGCTTAAGCCTGTAGCATCAATGCCCATTGGGAAGTCATCCTTCTGGTTCTCTCAAATTGTGGAGCCAATGCAACAAGGAGTGGTCCGTCACCACTTTGAAGTGCGTTCCATGGATGTACACCCAAAACTGTTTACAGGCATAAGACTGCAAGGAATTTATGCTCAGTTATGGTGTAGTTCCTCTCAGTGGCTGAGAGTGTTCAGCTCACATATGCCACCGGATGTTTGTCCCCAAGTTCATCTATTTGGCTTAATATTGAGCCAATAGCCATCAATGAAGCTTTGGTTTGTATAATAAATTCACAATTAAATTCGGATACTTCAAAATCTGAGGATCTATTAGGTACTGGCATAACTCATCAAAGGATTCCTGCGCTTCTTCATTCCATATGAATCCTTTCTTTGGATCCTTCAACGGATGGAATAAGGGTTTAGAAATTCTAGCAAAATCCCAAATAAATTTTTTATAGTATCTGACCATTCCAAGGAACACTTGGATATCTTGGACACTCTTTGGCACAGTCATCCATTCTATGGCTTCTTTATTCTGGGCTTGCAGCTGAAATCCACTAGAGTTAATCACAAATCCCAGATATTTCAACTCTTTCTTGAAGAAGTGACACTTCCTTAGCTTAATCTTCAGATTGGCTGCAGACAGTCTCTTGAATACTTATTCCAAGTGGTGTAAATGGTCAGTAAACGTCCTACTGAATACTTTTACTATCTGAGTACACCAGGAAGCAAGATAACTTCAAGTTATTCAATATAGCGTCCATGGCTCTTTGGAACGTTGCAGGTGCATTGTATAGACCCTAAGGCACCCTCATCAGTTGTTATAATCCCTGTGAAGTAATAATTGCACGTTTCTATTGGTCTTCTCTTGGCAAATCAATTTGCCAATATCCCAATATCAGATCCATAGCAGAGAAATACTTCACTTCTCCCAATCGATCTAGCACATTAGTGATTCTTGGTAGGGAATATGAATCCTTCTTTATAATCTTATTCAGCTTTCAGTAGTCAATCACCACCCAGTTGGAGCATCCCTTTTTTCACAATAAGAATTAGACTTGCCCAGGGACTCAACGACATAACTAGAAGCTCATTCTTCAATAGTTTGCTGATTTCTTCTTCCACTACTGCTTCAGCTCTTCAACCATTGAATCAGTCTCATTTTATCCAGTAAATTTTCCCAAATATCAACCTTGTAGATCACATCTCTTGCATATACCAAATCATGATTGTCCTGGGCAAATACTTCCTGATACTTTTTGGGCAATTTAGCACCTCCTCTTGCTGTCCTTATGTCAGATCAGAGTTACTTTAAATCAACCAATAGGTTGATACTCTTGGTTACTCCAGCCAGTAATCCCATCTCATCGAGGGTCCCAAAATTTTGTGGAATTTCCTCAGTTTGGCCATCAGGATTTGATGAACAAATGCAATAATCTGTTTCTTCTTTATCTTCATCAGTTTTCACTTAAATTCTCCAGGAGAACTCGATTTCTCCATGGCCCAGCATTGTTATTCTGGGAGCCACCCAAGGCTCTACTCTGGACTTCTTTCAGGGGTTTCTGACCTCCCCATAAAGCAGCTCCAGTATCTCTAACATCAACCTCATGTCAACTGTCATCTGTGATCCCAGTGCTATGGTTTTCTCATTCTTGATCCTTAATGGAATTCCCCAATTTTTTAGAATTTTCATTGGCATTTCTCGTCGCTTCTAGCCAACTAATTGGTATCAAATTGGGAAAATGCCATCATTGTATATCAAGTTGATGAAGTTGTTTCTCCTATTGAGTGGAGCTTCCAATCCTTCTGATAAACCAATGGTAACGTCTGACCCAATATAATCAATGTATTATCCTTGAATTTACATTTAACTACTCACTTCCATAGAAATTCTGTCCCTATCAGAATGTCATAGTTTTGGTTGGCTAAAACTATTGCTGGCACAGATACCACAAGGATCCAAAATGAAGGGGCAAGGTTCTACATGCTCCACAAGAAATGGTGGTATTCATCTCAGCTGTCCCATATTCCTTCTTGTGTTCCAATTCAGGCGAGATCTTCATCTTCTTCACCAGCTTGGTCAAGACAATGTTGATGGGCTCTCCACTGTCAACAGTCGCCCTCACCCATACTTGATTCAATTGTATATCTATATATGTATACTCAGAGTATAGTAAGATAGTGTTTACTGAGTGTATAGCGGTGTTACCAGCTGAATTGAGGGTGTAAATAATTTGCGCCAATAAATCAGGAAATGATTCCTTTATCACGCTAATGGGGATCAAAAGGTTTTCCTCATCTAGTCAAACTTCAGTCAATTCATCAGGATTATCCGCAACTTGAATCTTATCTGCTAGTTGTCAGATGTAAGGCCGGGCAAATTCCTTTATTATTTAAGGGTTGATTCCCTTTGCCCCAGATCTTATTACCACGTTCACATCCAAATTGACCACTTGATACAGTTGATCTTGTACATCTTTGTACACGAACAGATCACTGATGACAATTTCCTTATGCATGATATTGGGAGTAATAGGCTTCTCTGCAGCTCTATACTGTTCCCCTTCTAGGCTGTGGGCCCTTTCCTGACTCCTTTGCGGAAGCAGGCTCTTTCACTTGGACCATGTTGGTTTGATCCTTTAACTTCTTGCAAGATTACAGCAAAATGCCCTTTCCTCTGCATTGGTAACAGACCTTCTCTTAATTAATCTGTCTGAACTCTTTGGGCTTATCACCCAGCATGGTTCAGTTTTTCATTTCTTTAGCACCCTCATTCCCCTTCGTGGGATTAAAATTTCATGCTAGGTTGATTTGAAACTTCTGTTTGGCGCATCAAAAGTTGTTTCTAAGATTTTTAAATTATCTACCATCTGAGAGGTAGTAATTTCTGTCACAAACATGGAAGACATCATTTTTTGAAAATTGCAATAGGGCCAAAGGGCCACTTGTAATGCAATTTTGGCATCAAAGTCATCCAGTACCTTTGCTCCAACCAAGATTTGCGATTTCTGGTAAAAACAATCTGCAAAGCTTGCTAAAGATTTGTCTTTATGGAATTGCATGCTCATAAACTCTTATTTGCGCTTTGACATATGCATCAGGCTCCCAAATTCCTTAATTTGGCTGCTTTGGCCTTCGCATATGACCAGCTGTCCCCCTCCAGGTGGGGCAACACTAGGTTTTGGCAATTGTGTCTAGGCAATTGTCAGGATTTGAGATAAAAATTTTATCAAATTCCCATCTTCTGAATCTAGCTGTGCTGAACCAGTCATCGAACCTTACCAAGCTAAAACTCTTTCAAAATCATCCTCACCTATTCCTGAGTCACGTGGAGTGGGCTTTCCGCCCATTCATTCAGGTGAGTGACGTTAACCATTGAGGACGCCATAAGGAGGCCATTCTGGAAGATCAGTAAAGATCCTGATTGGATAAGGCTCTGAAGATCCTGAAGGCACCGAGTCCCAACACACCCTATAAATATCAAAAGCTTTTTAAATTTAATAAATTATTCAGTATCTAACTCATTTTTCTGTTTCCTCCTCGGCGCTCTTTCTGATTTTTCCAGCTTTGAGCCACCGCGAACCCTGGCACCAGTCCAAAGAACTGTAGTGCCAACAAAAGTGGTGCTCACTACAGGGGGCTCCGAGCTGACCTAAGTGAAAACGTCTATCACATAAATGGAAACCAATAGCAGCCCTGACAACCAAATGACTGGTCAATTGAGGAGCATTACTTGATGGGTTAGTACTTCGCGGTACGTGACACTGCCCTTGCAGCTGGAAAGGCTAGAGTTCCGTGCCGCCTTCCAACTCTTGCTGCCCTCCCTAGATGGGAACTAATATCAACTTCAGGCAAACATACAACGATGTCATTCAACAATTAGTCCATGGCATCTACACTGAGGGCGCCTGCTCCAGCCGCTCCCGCGCCTCCGCCATACCATCCACAATGTGGGACCTCTATGCCTCAGACGTATTACCTGCTGGGGAGCTTAACTTGGAGCCTGATCGCTACCTTCATAACTTCGTCCACCCCGCAATTCATCACCTCCTCCAGTTAGTCAGATTACACTATCAGGAGGTCTCCTGGCACCTAGGACTCACCCAGAATTTACACTCCTATATTATCAACTTCTATGATGCTGCCTTCTCCTTTGTGCATAACAATTGTGAAGCTATTCTCAATAACTGACAATTAAATAATGAGATCCGTGATCAAGTCATGGTATTAGATAGCGGCATCTCCAGCTACCTTGAGGAGCAGTTTCGCCAAAGCGCCCAGCTGTTTGAAGTGACATGGACCCAGCGTTTACAACAAGTTGAAGAGCTGGTACGGTCCCTACAGCAGCGCTACCAAGAGCTGGCTTCTCATGACTATCCCCCCACGGATACTGGGACAGAAGGGCCTAGGGGGCCAGAAGGTCCCGAGGGGCGTCAAGGGCCAGCTGGACCTGAGGGACCGCATGGGTCTCAAGGGCCTTCAGGCCCCCAACCTCAGGCAAACCCAAAGACCCCTGGAAAAGGGATATAATAACCGCCCTGGCTGCCCTGCGGGACCAGATCCAAAAGGTGGCATTGTGGTGTAAGCTCCAATCAGACAGTGTCCCCCTCAACCCCAGGGTCTCCATCGAAGTGCTGTCAGATGAGATGGATAACATCAGCACTTTCACGAGGCTTACTGACGCTTGCATCTCCCAGCTTGAAACAACATGTTGTGGGTTTGAAACCCAGTTGGCTACCATCAAAACCAGATCCAACAACAGAACGCCAAGAATTAATCCTTAAAGGAGCAGGTTGCTAGCAAGGCATCTGCTTCCACCCTCAGTAAAAATTGGGCCATTTCCAATAAGACTTAGAAGGCTTGCAAAGGTGGTTAGATCAGTGGTTTCCTCAAGAATATGCATAAATGCAGACCTTTGAGCCGACACTTATCCCAGGCGTTAGCACCCTTTCCACTCCTATTGTCACTAACTTTAAACCTAGCTTCAAGGAAAAGTTTACCCTGGATGGGAGAGTATCGCCTCCTTCCTGTATGCCTACGAGAGTTCCATGGAGGAGGCCACCAATCAACAAAAGGTGAAGCAAATCCACTCCTGCCTAGACAGCACCGCCTGAGAAATCATGACTCCCCATTTGAAGGAGTGTAACACCTGGGAATAGGTCCGCACCACCCTGATCCAAGAGTTCAGCAGTAACCAAACCTTGTCCAACCAGAAGCAAGCGTTCATGGGCATTCGACTTAACAAAGGAGAAAACCCTATGGAGTTTGCCAACCAGTTTTACGCTCAGGCACAACCTTTGGTTACAACAAACCGTATCACTCTGGATGACGCCATTACCGCCATTATTTCCGCCCTGGGGTCCTATCCTGAGGTCCAGATGCACATGATCAAGCAGAAGAATGGGTTCACTTGTATCAGGGAGATTAAGGAGGCCCTCAACGAGATCCCTGCCACGATCCTGCACTCTAAAGCTGCATCCACTGGCCCCTCTAACCGCCCTAGGGTCCATGTAGTTGAGAACCAGAAGAACCCCCATCCTCGGTGCACCTATTGCAATGGCTTTAGGTATAGCGCTAAGACTTGTTGGAAACGTCTAGCTGATGAGGCGGGAAAAGGGCAGTCAGCATGAAGGATGAGGCGCTCCATGCTAACACCCCTGTCCAGCCTCAAGTATCCCCTACACACAAACCAGAAGCTGTTAACCCCAAGGAAGTAGCTGCGGTATCTAATGACAATAAAGACATTGATACTGCTTACTCTTCTTCTGATGATTCTCTCATGTTTCTTATGTTGCCACCTCAGTTTGGAAGTTTGGTCACCCGAGTCGCCATCTGAATCCACAAGATTCCAGTTTACGCCATAGTTGACAGTGGCTCCCCCATGAATGTTACCTCTTCCAAGCTGATGAAATGCATCAGGGTCGCCCCCAATATGCTGTACTACATGGAGTATGGCATGGGTGGCCCCCAGTGCACCTGATCCATAGGGGTCTATTCCTCTCTACTGACTTGGTTCATAAAGCTCGCTTTGGATACAACCACCATCGCTCTGGACAACACTAGCTACAATCTGCTCCTCGGGACCCAGTTTCTTTGAGACTATTCAGCTGTTATCCACTATGACAGTGGTTTTCTCTCCTTTTAGGACATCAAGTCCCTCTGGTTTTCAAGTCTGCCCATGATTCTAGGGCTGATGTCAAGGCCCAAGCCTGCCTACTGGAGACTGAAGGACAAATCAACCAGCTCAACTACCACATCTGGGGCTCTCAAGTCCGGCTACCCCCTCCTGCTGTGGATGGATCATAGGGGCGCTGATTTACTTGCCCCGGGTGACTACCATGCCCCCAAAATCCCAATTTATTGTCAACACTCAGGTCTACATCAACATTCCCTTGGGGTATTTACTGGGGGTCCGCGGCCTAGATAACCCATCTCCCAAGGAAGTGCTGACCTGCCCCAGAATCCTTGATCCAGCGTATGCTGGATTGATATCAGTGTTGCTAGCCAACCTGACTGACAAACCAAAAGTTATAGGACATAACCAACCCGCCACTTATGTCTGCTTGTTACCAATGGGGGCTGTTGCTGACGTCCAAAGCTTTGGGGACTTAAGGGACTTTGGCTTGGAGTCCCCAACCTCAGTTAATTTGGTCAACACTAACATAGGAAAGTACCTCTCTGATAAACAGCGACTTAAAGTTCAGGAGCTCCTGGAGGAATACTCGGATCTATTCTACACTTCGACCTACAATTTTGGAAGGATGAATGGAGTCCTCCACCATGTAGAAACTGGGGACGCCCCCTTTTTGGTCCTGGCCTTACCGCAAGAGTAAGGTCAAAGAGGCCCAGGTCACAGTAGAACTCAAACAGCTGCTTGACGCGGGGCTCTTAGTCCCTTCGCATAGTCCTTGGTCTTCCCCTCTTTTGCTGGTCTGGAAGAAGGATGGCAAGCACTGGGTGGTGATGGATTATTGACGACTCAACTCCATCACTAAGAAGGACAGCTATCCTCTGCCCCAGATCGACAATTCCCTTCATCTGCTTGTGGGTTCCCAGTACTTCTCAGCCATGGACCTCAACAGCATGTATTGGCAGGTCAAGCTTGCTCTCAAAGACCGAGCCAAGTGTGCTATAATCGCCCATGAGGGGCTGTTTGAGCCCACCCAGATGCCCCAAGGCCTCTTCAATGCCCTGGCCACGTTCCAGCGCGCCATGGATGGGATCCTTGGGGACCTGAAGCTCTCCTGTGTCTTGGTCTACCTGGATGACATCACCGTTTTTTCTCAAACTTTTAATGTACATGTCAAACATCTTAAGGAAGTCTTTGAGCATCTCCGGAAGGCCTCCATCAAGCTCAAGCTCTCAAAGTGCTCCTTTTTCCGGCCTGAGCTAGAGTTTCTAGGCCATAAGGTCTCCAAGCGTGGCATTCAACCTATATCCAACAAAGTTAACGCCATAGAAAAGATGTCGCGCCCCCAAAGCCTATGAGATATTCAAGTCTTTTTAGGTATGGTGGGCTATTACCAACAGTTCATTCACAGTTTGCCAACCTCGCTGAGCTGCTGTTCTACCTTCTACAAAAGATGTATCATTCAAGTGATCTGAGCAGGAGCAGGCCTTCAACGCTCTACGTACGGCCTTATGTACTAAACCTGTTCTAGTTCACCCCATTTTGACAAGCCTTTCTTACTGTTCATGGACAGTAGCGACGTCGCTGTCAGGGCTATCCTAGCTCATCATGATGAGAACCAGGTTAAAAATCCCATAGCTTATTTTAGCAAGACCCTAAGCAAGGCTGAGCGGAACTACAGCATCACTGAGAGAGAATGCCTAGCAGTTCTCTTAGCCATCAAGCATTTCCATTCCTACCTCTATGGTACCCATTTTACTATTATTACTGACCATTCTTCCCTTCGATGGCTGCAACAAATGAAAGACCCAGATGGACAGTTGGCCAGGTGGGCCCTACGACTACAAAGCTACAACTTCACCATTGTCCACCGCGCCAGCGCTATTCACCAAAACGCTGACGGACTCTCCAGGATGCTGGTATTAGCAGTTCTGACCCTGGAGGAGGATTGGCTCTATAACTTGATAGGACATCCCAAACGATGGGAACTGGAATCCCCCCAGGTCCAGGCAGAACTCCGCCGGATGACTCAAGACTCCCAGATCAAGGATGGGTTACTCTACAAGAAAGTCAACAAGAGGTGGCTCCCCTACGTCCAGCCTTCCTCTTGTACTGACATCATCCTGGAAGGCCATACTACTGTTGGACATGGTGCGGTCAAGAAGACCCATGAGTGGCCGAAGTCACGCTGCTACTGGGACTAAATGGTTAAAACCATTCAAGAGGTTCTGAAAGCTTATATGACCTGCTGATCCCAAGACTGGGCCAACCCTCAATATCAGCACTCCGTTGTTGCGCTGACCAAACCTTTCAATGTCATTAGTATCAACGTGGTGGGTCCCCTCCCCACTGGGCTACATGGTCACAAGTATATTATCCTTGCCATAGACCATCTAACTAAGTGGGTCGAGGCGATCTCAGTCCCTGCAGCCACCGCTAAGGCTACCACCCTATTTCTTGTTCGCTCTGTTTTCACCCAGCATGGGTATCTTAAACCTTGCTCTCGGACAATGGTTTGAACTTCACCTCTCAGGTAGTACAGGAATTAACTTCATTATTTGGCACCGTCCAGAGTTTTGCTGCTCCCTACCACCCTTCTACTAATGGGGCAGTAGAACGGGCAAACAGAACTCTTGTCTTCATCCTGCAGAAGTTGGCTGCCTCAGATCCTGCCCGCTGGAACCATTATTTGCCCAGCGCCTTGCTTGCTTACCAAGTAAGCTATCACCGTGTCATCAACATGTCCCCATTCAAAACCCTGTATGGGCGGGCACCTTGGCTACCTAGTAGCGTCCAGCCCCTGCTCGAAGCCTCCACCCCCAAGATCGCCAATTTAAATATGAGGGCTCTAGCTGATGAAATTGTCCAGCTCCAAGACCAAGCCACTCAAGGCATTGTTAACACCACTGGAAGAGAGACATCCCAATCAAATCTCGGATGACCCTCCTTACTAGAATTTCAACTAGGTGACCTCATTCTCTTTTATCATCATCAACCTGGAGGCTGACAGAACAAGCTCGACGTACTAAGGTCTGGACCCTACAAAGTTATACACAAGGTGAAGTCTGAGTACTCCATTGCTGACATCAATCAGGGGACTGTTGTAAACTGGGTGTATGGTCAGTTCCTCCAGCTGTACACCCCTCCGACAGGATCTTGAAGGGGGCCTTGTCAGGATTTGAGATAAAAATCATATTGAATTCCCATCTTCCAAATCTGGTTGTGCAAAAAAGTTGTCAAACCTTACCAAGCTAAAACTCTTTCAGGATCATCCTCACCTATTCTTTATTCACGTGGAGTGGGCTTTCCACCCATTCAGTCAGGTGAGCAACGCTATCCATTGAGGACGCCCTCAAGGAGGCCATTCTGGAAGATCAGTAAAGATCCTGATTAGATGATGCTCCAAAGATCCCAAAGGCACCAAGCCCCAACGCACCCTATGAATATTGAAGCTTTTTAATTTAAAAATTATTCAGTATCTAACCCATTTTTCCATTTCCTCCTTGGCGCTCTTTCCAATTTTTCCAGCTTTGAGCCACCATGAACCCTGGCGCCAGTCCAAAGAACTGTAGTGCTGACAGCAATTCATCACCATCAATTCCTTTTGACGATCACCATGTCTGTACATAGTCATATTGAACAGTTGGAAAAACACTGGGGCATTATCCCGATGGGTTTTGGCAATTCTGAAATTTCCTTAAATTCCTCAAGGTTTCTATAGCTGCCTCTCTAGGTTCAGCTACTTGGCTAACTTAGGGAGTGATTTCTATGCGTCATCTCCAAAATAGTGACAAAAGCGGGTGGCATGTTTCTTGGGGTATTTGACTTCTCAATTATCGTACAAGGAATTTTTCTTTAGCATCATTTTCCACATATGGCTCACAATTGCATTTGTGAGTTTTTAGCTCTTTGATCTGTTTAATCAGCCACTCAATATCTGTGCTGAATGCTCTAAATGAATGCAATCCACTTCATGCTCCATTTTCAGAAATAAGACTTTGCAAATAAGTCCCCTTCTTTCTTCTTTGATGATGTTAATTTCTAATTAACTTATTCCCAAAACTAATGACATTATTAATCCCTTCCTTCATCTTGACATTTCTTTCTTCCAAGGCTATGAATTCTCAATGATTCGCTGAGGTTAGGAGTTCTGATTAATGGTGGCTAACTCCATCCATAGTTCTCTTAACGCTTCTTTAAATGACATCCTTCTAAGCTCTTCTACTCAACTACACACCCCTGTAGTGAGCACCACTTTGTAAAAACTTATAGGTTTAATTATAATCAGCCAATAAACCCTACAAACTTCTTACTTGCACAGGTTCAGTTTTTGTGCAATTTGTCCACGTTGTATAATAGTTGATATAACTGGTTGATAGTATGATGACTAATATCCATAGTTGAATGGAAGTCCTAGATCTCAGCCCAACGCTTGGCCAGTTTTTTCGCTTGAAATACTTGTGATGTCTTAAAATAGGGATTTGTTCCCTTATACCATCCTACCTGATCTTCTCTTAGATTCCCATTGATGGTTTCTTCATTTTGACACACAGTTGGCAGCGATCCCCAATTTGTTTCCACTTCTTCTCTGGATCTCCCCTCAGATCCTTACTCTTTTCATCAAAGAGTCTCCCATTTATAACAAACAGCAATATTATCCCTGAGAAAGAATAGAACAAATGAAAGATGATAAAGTGTACAAAGCTAGGATATTTACTGTATACTCTGTTGTGTTTTTTATTAAAAGGTGAATTTTAGGGAATTTATAGTGGGGGATTTGGCACCCAACCCTTGGTTGACTCTCCTGATTAAACGGCAGCTTTTGCCATTGAATCACCCATCCTCGTCTCAGCAGTGATGTTCTTCTCCATCCTGGCTAGGATTCTGTCAATGGACATCCTCAAGACCTAAAATGGAAAGAGTTGGAAAACTTGTCCCTAAATTTTCCTCATGATCCAAGTAAACCAACCATGTTTGGCAAGCAACCTGCTTAGGTAATGGGACTTGTTACCCATTAAGGCCAGTCATGAACCAACCAATCAATTCAATAGTTGCAGGTGAAATCACTCGCCTCACAACTTATTACTTACATTCCCAATCAGTCATTGATGAAACCTGACCAATCCCAATTGGTACACCTGATAGTAAATTAACTATCAGATGCCCCTATTTCGTCAGCAACTCTGCTAATGAGATATTAAGCATTCATCCGTATTGATCCACGATGGATCTGACCAGGAAAATAATCTTAAATTCCCAGAACTTATTTACCCTGAAATAAGTATGAACTGATTTCTAATTCACCTCGCATTAGGGAATTAAACCTACCAATCCTGGTATTATAGCCAGCTGGGAACATGGGCAAAGATCCCAACAACAAGTAAATTGATAAGCCCAGCATGACAGAAGGTTGTGGGGACTGTGCTCTTAGTAGGAGGTTTTCGAGGAGGAAGGAGAAGAGAGCTGCATACTGAAGATCATCCTAAGCAGTGTTGAGTACTATTGATCATACTCCGCTTAAGCAAATGAAGTATTTGACCAAGTGTCTGAAGAGGTGTTCTCCTGCCCCAATTCTTTTCTCGCTGGAAATCTAGTCAAGAAGGGGGGGGTGTTGGGATTTTTGCCCATATTCCCAGCTGGCTAGATTAACAGGGATTGATAGGGGATAATTCCCTAATGTGAATTGAATTGGATATTGGTTGACCCTGATTTTGGGGCTACTTTGTTTAGGGCTTTTAGGTTATTTGCCTGGTTAAATCCATCAGGGATCAATCCAGATTTATGCTTAATATCACCTTGGGCAGAGTTGCTAATGAAATAGAGCACCTGATAGTTAACTAACTATCAGGTGTACCGATTGGGATCAGTCAGGTTTCATCACCAACCAATTGGGAATTTAAGAAGTAAGTTGTGAGGTGAGCGATGCTGCCTGCAACTAGTGAATTGATCAGCTGGTTTTCAACCTGCCTTAATGGGTAATAAGTCCCATTACCTAAGCAGGTTGCTTGCCAAATATGGTTGGTTTACTTGGATCATGAGGAAAATGTTAGGGACAGGTTTCCAACTTTTTTCATTTTAGGTCTCAAGGATGTCCAACAATGGAATCCTAGCCAGGATGGAGGAGACCATCACTGCTGAGATAAGGATGGGTGAATCAATGGCAACAGCTGTCATTTCATCGAGGAGATGCCAACTGAGGGTTAGGCACCAAATTCTCTAAAGAATTCACTAATAAAATATCAAAAATACAAGATTACTCTTACTAGACTATTAGCTTAGTAAACTTTATCAGAATCAAGTTATTCTATTCTTTCTCAGTGATATTATTGCTATGTGCAATAATTGGGAGACTCTTTAAGATAAAGAGTAGGGATATGAGTGGGGATCTAGGGAAGAAACTGAATCAAACCAGGGATTGATGCTGACTGTGTGTCAAATTATAGAAACTGTAAACAGGGATCTAAGATTAGATTGAGTTAGGTGGACGAGGAAATGATCACCTTTTCAGGACATCATAAGTTTTTAAGAAGAAATACTGGCCAAGCGTTGGACCAAAATTTAATACTTCAAATTAACTATGCATAATAATCGCCACACTGTTATAAACAATTATATCAACTACTATCATACAACGCAGAGAACTACACAAAACCCAAACCTGTGCAAGTAATTTATTTATAGGGTTTATTGGCCAAGAATAATCAGAAAGCTATTAATTTTTACATCATGACTTAAGGCTGGGAAGGGGCTCTGTTGGGCTTTACTTTAATTTAGATGAAGCCTCAACTTTAGGCCAAAAATACTATTATATTAATAAATTTCAAATTATGTTACATATGATTTATTGATTGATGCTTTATTGGGCCTAAAGCAATAAACAGTATCCATATAAGTATTCAAAGCACTGAGAAATTTTCATTAATAATGCCAAATTCACCAACAAACAAATTTTGGAAATTTGCATCTTCAGCGCTCCAATAACCAATATGATATCGCCCCAAGCCATTTATTATATTGTAACAACATGCAAAGATCAGATTTTGGTAGAAAATCGCCTTTCCATCTGGCATAGAATATCAGCCATTATGCGCCCATGTCTACTAGCTTCTTTGATATCAGACTAGGATTTACTATTTAGTTAACTTCCACTCTTTCCCTTGAATTATTCCCCTCCTTTATTTTATTCTTGATTTTTCTTGGTACTCTAATAGCACGACTCATTTTATAAAATCTAACTTCTCAAAAATTTTATATGTTTTTCTATGTTATAAGTTTTCTTGGGACCACTGAACCTTGATTTGATTTAGGTCCCATTATACTAAGTTAATCATGCCATCTTACCAAAGTGCATCTGCCCTAGTGATAAATGATTCTTTTAAGAACAGCTAAAGCGCTAAATCTGCCTTAGTGACGATATATTGCAATATAAAGAACTCTGACGCTACCAAGACTATTAATATTATAGCCCTTGAAGTATCCGCCATCAATCTTAAAACACCAGAAATCTGAGAATGGCTTCAGCTTTTATAATATATGAATTTGAGCCTGTTATCCTTATTGGTTTTACATTCATGTCCTCAAAGTCAAATCATATTTAATTTTGAGGCAGGAGCCTTGACAATTAAGGCCAAAGGAATCTATTTCATTTGTTCCTTCTTTTCTAAAATACAGATAAAGTTTACTTGAGCCCAATTAAATAGTATTTTTATATTAGGAAATGACTCAAAATTATTAACTGCAGCGGTGATAGTCTCATCTAGTGTAAATCTCATCATTATTGACTAAGGGTTGTAGACTATCATAAAATTCAGCAAGAGAATTCAACTGGGCTTTCCCTTTGTTAAGACATATTGCCATCAAGGCTTGTTCTGATTCTGATACCTAATTTATGCCAAACTCCTGTACCAAAGCTGTTATGAATTGCTCCCACGATTTTTCACTCAGTAGTTTAAATTATCTATCTTTCTAATACACTGTTAAGACTAGAGTGGGTATGGTTTACTTTTGCCAGTTGGTTGCTTCCTTCATATTACTATCATATGCGTTTAATTTTAAAGCAATGTATTTTTGTTAAGAATATTTTTTATATTAATTGGGTTCAATATTAGACATGAGAGGATCAGAGAGGTTGGATGACTGGTAAAATAAAGATTAGGCTTGGACGATTATGTTTCATAATATACTTGAGGAATTCATTGTTTTATTCTGTAAGGTTCTCTATTTTATACTTGAATATTATTAGAAATATTACCTAGGAATGGCAATAAGAGCATTAAGGCTAATTTTTACTTAAAGGATCTAGATATCATTATACTAGCCATAGTGATGTTTATGTTGCTGACTTAGGCCTTAGGACTTTCAAATTATGTTCTAAATAGATAAGTTAATTTTCTGTCACCTTAGTAAATGCATTAAAGTTGTCCACTCTTCTGAAAAATGCAATCAAGTTGAGATTTAATTCTATGAGGCTTCCTCAATTTGGACACTACACGATGAGCTATGGCTTCCACTTTTTCTAGAAGGTATAATAACGAAAAAAACTCTTTATAGGGATTTTCAGCATCTATGGAAGATAGAGGTGGGGAACCAGGGGGCTCTGGTGGTCCATGGGGTCCCAAGGGCCCTCAAAACTAGAGTACCACTCTCAAGAATAATATCTTTGCACCGCTGTTGCAATATATGAAACAGAGTCTCAACATGAAAGTCAAAATGTAAAAACGATGTTGAAGGATTGGAGACGTCTTAATTACTAGGATCTTTGGCGAAAATGACCCTGCACACTATTCATACCATTTTATAAAATGCTGGCAAACTGATCCCCACATTGTCAGAAATTAATTAGATGAATTCCTCCCAATGATATAAGAATTATGGGTGTTGGTTAGTTGGGCGTGATTGCCAAATAATCACCTAGTGTGGTATTAATTTAATAATTTAAAAATATGAATTATTTTATATTCAGCGGACTAATAGCTCAGCGCTGACTGCAAAATTGTGGATGATTGTAGGAATTTGCAGCGGAAGGCCAATTTATTTGATTACAATCTTCTGACAATGATTTAACTGACTTGAATCTGAGTTTGGAAGAATCTTATCCTGATGACAACTGCATTTAAGGTGATTGTGAAATTTTCCAGCGGAAAGCTGAAGTATTTGTTATCAATCATCTGATTATGAACTCACTGCCTAATTTGGATTATCAGCGACTTATGCCAAGGATGCTTGAAGTATTATTATAATAGTAATTTATATATGGCTGACCAGCAACTTGTGCCAATGATGAGTTGACATAATATTTGATGAACAGGACAAGCGGGATGGAGGGAATTGGTACAAAGGATGATTAATGATTGTATATAGTTTAGACTTGATGGTCAATAGATTGTGATTAGGCACAGTAGCCTAGGGTATAAATAGTTTTCATTTCCTTTCAATAAAGGTCTCTCTTTCGCCCATCTTATTTTAGTTGCTAGTAATTAGTATGCTAGATTAGGAAAAGGTGAGACTGGAGATCCTCAAAGTAGGTGAAGGGTGACATGTCTGGAGTGGCTGACACTGCCAGCTTCCATACCTCAGCCCTATGAGGAACTGACGGGAACCTGGCCAACTGGCCATCAATGATGATGTGCTGATGGCCATCAGCCATGCGGGTGGTGCAGCACAGGAGCGCCATAGCTGCTCAGGATGGGGAATGGATTCACTGGGGCACATCCAAGAGGACTGGCGATTGGTCATGAGGGTAGTACAGCGCGGGAGTGCCATAGCATCCTGGATGGGGATGGACTTGTCAGGGCACACCCAAGTGGGATGATAGGGCTAAGGTGAAGTTGTTGGTCTGCTGTGTTGGTGGGTTGGACGTGGACTTGTAGGGGGTTGGTATGCCAATGAAGGCAAAACAGCAAAGGTCAGCCAGTCTCCATACTGGGTGGCCTGGCACACTAGTGGAACCCACTGTTTGGAAAAGTAATTTTCCAACACACATATTTGAAGATTTTAGAAAAGTGTAAGGCGATCTGGTTCTGGTATTGTTCATTAAAGTTAATTATCCAAAATATCCTAAATTGTTGCAAACAAAAGCAGAAGTGGTGTCTTAGAGTCTTAAAAAGTTAGTATTTAGGGTTTACTTCAACTTAAACTGTTATATAACTCATGATGATGCATCTTTACAATCTGTATGTCAGGTTTTTCCCTATAAAGGGTGAAGGCTCAACTTTGTGCTAATTATTTGGTTATAGTTAATACCAGATATCCCTTAATATTATATTTATATATAGTATATCATTGAATCTATATTATATAGGTCTAAAATTATTATATGAAGCAAAAAGAGATTACCATAAGTTACACTGGAATTAGTGACTAAAAATCATTTAATGAATCCAAATTGCTCTCCAAATGATCCACTGATGGGATTAAGCGAGCTTGCCACAAGACTTAGATTATTCCTAATTATCCTTATCTATCTGATACTTAGTTTTTATATCTAGCTTTGATATTTTATTAACCTTCATTTATTATACTTTCCTTGTACTATTTAAAGTACTATTTCCAAAACAAAGTAACTTTACTTGTAGTATTGTCTAATCTTTGTTGCTCAATTGGCATAATGTATTTGAATTTCAGTGCAAAATCCAGCAAGTATTATATTCAGCACGCAGGAAACTCTGAAACATTGCCAGCTGGTTAATTTACAACAATAAGGTAAATTATTTGGACTGCTGAACCTCTATTAAAGGTCAATTTCTTTTCAATTTATATATTTGATTTCAGTATGATATCCACAACCGTCCGGCCACTTAAGTGAGCTTCATAGGACCTGATTCAATTTTATTAGTTTCAGTGAGAAATTTGATACTTTAGTTAGTGAAGAATTTCAAAGAAAAGAAGTATCTGAGATAACGATTTTCCCTAATATCCATCATGATAGCTGAAAGTTGGGAGGTTCATTTTACCCTTCAGAAGTGGAGGTTACAGTCATAGCGTGATATTGATTAGATCAACCTCCATTTGAGCATATTATATCCAGAAGTTGGTGAATGGTTAAATTGATATTCTCATAATTAGATTGGTGATGATCTTTATCAAAAGTAGCTTAGATGAACGAAAAGTAGATTAGCACTTTAGTAACTCATATTTCATTGCGTTACTACTTATAACTAATATGTCTGTTTAGCTCCCAGTCCATTAAAGAAGTAGTTTTGTTTTAGAGTATTTTGACTTTTTGATGACGTTATTACTTTTAATAACTCAGAGATTCTTGTAGTGAGCACTAGACCTCAAATTTTTGGTACACGTTAAGCTGAGGGTATAGTTTTCTGGGTCTCAGAGCTCTTTGATCTGTAAATTATAGCTTCTCTTGGTGTGGCTATCGTCAAATAGGCTTTTTTTCAATTGTGATGGCAAAGGACTTTTTGTAGTCAAAGGTGATTCATCTGTGGCTCATTCCATGGTTTAAAATGATTTTGAACTTTCTTGGCATAAATCTAGAGATACCATAAATAAAGATGCAATAAAAATAATATTGATAAAACTAGAATCTTATTAAAGATAGAAAGTACCAATGTTTCATATAGTTCTTTAACTTAAGTGATAAAAAAGTTTCTGGCCTCCAAAAGCAGTATTTTATTAGTATTTATTGATTAATAACCAAACAATGGCCTTTGTGTTTCCTGTCAGCAAATTCTCCATGACCCTTTAGTCCTAAAGATTTCTAAACTAATATTTGCAAGTTGGGAAGCTTTTCCAGTGAGATCATCAATGGGTGGTACTAAGATTGACACAATGTAACTATTCCCAATTAAAACTGATTTTCTATCTCAACTTAGGGTTTTATAAGTCAGCAGAGGTTGATTGATGGCCAATTTCTGAAGTATTGACTCCAGACTTAATATTTTTATTCATAGTCAATCTAAAATCCAACAAATGCCTCCTGTTTACTAGTTAAAAGCTAGTGAAAAGTACACTTTTTAAACAATTTATAGGCTGATCCCTAAAAACAGAATTAGTTTATAAAGCTTCAACTGAAAAAGGTAAATTTTAGATAATGGCAGGAGAAATATATATGCCTTACTGTTTTCACTTTTAGACAGATTTGCTTGGCTATAACACCATTAGTAAAAAGCATTAAATACCAATTGATTATTTAGGAAATAATTCCAATTGGATTAACAATGCATTTAAATTTTTTTAGATATAGTAAACGAGTATTTTATTGTCCAGCAAGTACTACGTCTCTTACATAGGCTACATCTTGATTTTTATAATAAGAGAAACCATGGAAATCTCACAAACCAACAGTTTCAATGTCTAAATAAGGGTTGCATCTAAAATTATCCAAATATGGTTCATATGTATTTTTATCTTCTGTACTAGTGTTACACATATAATTGCTCATATTTCTTAAAATCTAAAAGTTAGTAAGAATATTCACTTTAGCAGAAAAGTTGACATGCATAGTTTATGTCGTTAAAATACTGTGAAACTATAAAAAAATTTTCATCTGACTGAGCACTACATAAGTATTCAGCCAACATATATTTTAATAATCTAAAAAGGATGCATTTTTTGTATTTATTTTATAATAAATTCTGTAACATATTCTATGACCTTTACATTATAAAAGAAAAGGTAACTGTGGCTCTATCATTGAATTTGGGCTGGACACCTCCAAGAAGTTTTGTGGTATAGGTGATGTTTAACTATCAAAGATGTTTTAAAAATAAACAAATAACTTTATAATTTAATTTTATTTAATTGAGGCAGGCTGACCATGGGATGGACAATGCCAGTATATAAGAGTAGTGGGAAAAGGAAGAGGGAAAGTGGTATGTGTAAAGTGAAGCTATTTGGACACACCATACTAAACAAGCTACTTCTATTATCAGCTCATAAGCCAGGTGTTGTGGAAATGGGTAGTCTATTCTAGATTATATCCCCTAGGATGAAATAGGGGTGGATTAAAGGGTCTGCGTGTAAGAACCAGACTGGGAACCACAACTCAATGAGTTGTTGCTGCTTTTGATTCATGTAGCCATATAGCCAAGCCTGGAAGTGTTCCAGTAGGTGAAAGTGGATTCTGTTGAATGTCACACGGATAATTTGCACTGTTTATTTAAGGCGTCTATTAAGACAGTGTGTATGGTCCACAGTGCTATGGATTTTGTGAAGGAGTGGAGCGTGGGTGGTATTAGGGATTCAAGATGATGTGTAAAAAGTTTTCTTTAAATTGATAGAACCTGGGTGGCTTGAACTTTGAGTATGCTCGCCACCTCTCGCCATATAGCTCTTGCTGGTAGGCATACTTCAAGACGGTGGTGTAGAGTACCATTCTCTCCATACACTGCACATGTTTCATGGGAGGCGTTTGAGAGGTCTGCTTTTCTGTAAGTTCGTCTAAAGCATCGCCAAGTATTTACTCTGACCCAGGGATGGAGGAGTGGATGGTGGGTAAGCCTCCATATTGTTCTTTGTGTTGAGAGGCCATAGGTGATGTCCAAAGCATTTAGGTAGTCCACTCCTGTGATGCTAAGCTTGTGGTCTTAGGTGTTTCCCAGTGTGAGCTTGTCCTGCATCCAACTGTGAATCATGTTTTGGGTCTTCTCCTCCCCTGGCTAAAACCCACTATTGTGACGGTCCATACAGAGCCTTTGATGGTGTGGAGGAGGCGTTTGAAGTATGTAAGGGTCCCATGTGGGCCAGCGGCATTAGGATGGGATGCAAGGTACAATATTAGGATGGATGGGTTGTGGGGGTGGACAGTTTATGGGCTTGCGCAAAGTTGGCCCTGGCTGCTCTAGTCCAATATTGGCGCGAGAGTCCAGGGCTAGGACTTTATTTATCCATTTCCCTAGTACGCGGTTGGCTTGTTCTTCAAAGCCTTTAAACCTATGCCACCGCTTGAGCGTGGACCATATGGCATTTCCATGCATACAGTTAGTTGAGATCCTGGCCTCAGCTATCCTTGAATCATGGCGCGCACTGAGGAGATAAATGAGGGTGATAAGAGATGTCATAGTCAGGAATTAGATTATTTAGAGTATCAGTATTGTCACCCAAATGTCTGATTCAGATGTGTCAGATAATGAGAATTGATCTCAAACTGACAAAAAAGCTCAAACTTCTATCAGGGTTTAAACCTGAGCTATGAGACAAGCACAAGCGGATCAACCTGGATAATTGTGCTTCTATTGAATCCCCTATTAGATAACTTTCTTAGATCTAGGCTTGGGCGACTTAGATTTTCCCCAAAACGTCCCCAATTACCCATTTATAGTTGGTATTATGCAAATAAACCTTATGCTTTTTCTCCCATTTTTGAAATTTTAGTTGAAAATTGTATCTATTTGAAATTTACCACACAAGACTTGATATCTGGGTTAACAAGACTCTAGACCAAGAGAAGCAACCACGGTGAGTATCCAGCGCCCTCAGACTTTGGGTGATTTTGTTAATTTACAACAAAGGATCTGTGGTATCAACCCGTGATCCCAACAAGCCTGGTGCCGCCTGCCAGGTTTGCACCCCAAGTTCACAGTGAAATTTATAAAAAAACAAAAGCAAATATGGATAATAACAATTCTGTTTTTGGAAAACTCCTCAGATCATTAAACTGCCCATCTCAGAGACTAGCAATCAACATGCATGTTGGTGACACTGCAACTAACTGCAATTTTTCTTCCCTAATTCTATGGAAGTAACCATCCGTGCTCCATCTGTTGGACAATATAGCTTACAATTATCCGACTTTGGTGAATCTCTAACACCTCTTATCTGGGGCCTTTGTCCCTAAGAGACTAAGTTAATAGGAGAGCTATCACCGTGCCAGCCCCTGTGATGAACTTAGCTCAAAGTTCTTTGCTTGATATAGAACAAGTTAGAGCTGGACGTACTTAATGCTATCTGCGCCACTTTGTCTACACCACTTTATAACATTTACTTAAAGTAGTGGGGTTTCAGCATCAAAAATTACTCCGTCACTTGCATCTATTAAGGACCATACACTTGCAGCTCATCCAACTCTATCAATCAGCCTCCCAGTTCAGCAATAGTAAATGAACTGCCATTGTGTAAAATCGGCAGATATTTATGAAATATAAGATGTGCTCACCCGCTTGGATAAAGGAGTCATGAGTTTTGTTTGGACGAAACTCACAACTCACTTTAGTCAACTAAAGGTTATTATCCATGATCAAGTTGTAGATCATACCCATGAAGTAAGCTTTGAGTTTGATAACTTTATCAACTCTATTGATGAATGCCTCCAAACCTTGGAGCAAATGATCTACGAATTAAGGGAAGGCAAAATAGTTTCTGTAGTTCCAGGTTTCAAGGAGGGCCTGTTGAGCGTGGACCTCCCAGTTATGATGGATGTGAAGGTGAATGAGGACACCCTGTTCATTATGGACAGGATGGATGAAGGGGACCCCTGGGCCAGAGGTCCTCCAGGACCCAGTGGTGGCCCCAGAATCCCTGATGAATGCCTTCAGACATTAATTCAACAAATAAATAAATTCTAGATGTCCAATCAGGATATGTCGCCCAAGGAGCCCAACTGACTCAGGATGGAGTTCCCTTCTCACCCAAATTTTCCTTACCTATTCATCATGAACGCATTGGGACTTTGGCAACCCTACCTGCTTTGGTACAAGGGTTAGAGAAAAGAGTGTTCACCACCAAACAAATCATTTTGACCTTCAAGCTGCTAATACCATTTTAGTAAATGGAGTATGCCAATTAAACCAACTCGTCACTACAAAATTGGCTCTCAGTGCCACCCACAAACGAGTAGATTTAATTTCTGACGATCTTAATAATCTGCGGAGACAAGTAGATGCACTTTAACCACAAGCATATTTCTGAGATACCGCCTCTTCATTAGGTAAAAGCGCTGTCCCTGTATCAGTTCATGTCATTTGTCCTCCAACCCCCAAGTGGTACATTTAAACATTCGTTCAAAGAAAAATATGTCCCTGGAGAGGGAAGTATTTTCTTTTTCTTATATTGCTATGAAATCTCTATGGAGGAAGCAACTGACTATTAATGGCTTAAACACTTGACTAACTGTCTTAGCCATATAGCTCAAGACATTATGGTCCCCCATCTGATGCATTGCCGTACTTGGACTGACGCCAAGACTGCTTTGCTTAAGGAATTTGGGAGTGACTTAACCTTAAACAACCAAAAACAGACCTTTATGGGTATCAGCCTTAATCTAGGGCAAACTATCAGCGAATTCATCCGTCATTTTTACCTCAAAGCACAAACTCTGGTTTCAGGGGATCGCCTTACATTAGACGATGCCATCACCACTGCAGCTTAGGCGTTAAAAATATGCCTAATATCTTGCTTTATCTTAAAGAGGGAAGTCTAACTTAATGTCCCTCCTCCATATTAAAGAGGCTATATTGGAAATGCCGGCCAAACTATATAAACCCATTGGACCACCTCGTTTTAACACCAATAAGCTTCAGTCTCAAGTATTGGCTGTTACATTCCCAATTTTCTTACACCTGAATTATACTGCACTCATTGCAGAAGAAACAACCACACTGTAGCTGACTATCACATCCTTCAACATAATTCAGCAAAAGATCAGTCAGTATAGGGCAAGAGGCTCCCTATGCTGATGGAAAACAAGTGCCTCAAGACCCTTGTTCTAGTTCTGGCTGTATCCCCAGTACTTCTGGTTGTTTTGTGCTAGCTGCCCCATCAGAAGTTGAAATTCCTCTGTCTATTTAAGGGAAGAAAAGCCTCCATTTTCTTACTTTTATATTATTCAGTTACCCAAACAGCTTTTGTTGGTCAGCTCTTCTATAAAAAGCCAAGCCTTGACAGATTAAACTTTTAAAAGCATTAACAACATCAAGCTTGGCCATAGCAGAATCCTCCTCTTGCTTCACTGAAAATCACTAATGACAGTCTATTATCTATTAACTCCCAATTTGTATCATCGGTGTTCAAGTCAAAGTAGTAATCCATAAGTTTAAAATTCCTGGCAATAAAGGACACTGGGTCTCTGGTTAACGTTATTTCATCCCAGCTTATCCAAAAGATAAAAATGGCTTCAGATTTGAGTCACGAAGCTGAATATGAGATGGCAAGTAGTCAGTCTACTAAGGCAATAGTAGCTTACACTGCTTTACCCATTCGTTTTGGGAAGTTATTAATCTACTGCCCCCGCCATTAAGCTAGAAAATGATAACTACAAGCTGCTTATTGGGGTCCAACTGATGTGGGAGTTTAACTGCATCATTGACCACAAGGAAAAATACCTATCCCTATCAGGGTATCAGATTCAGTTAATATTTGAACTTCTTATCAAAATTAAAGGAGTCCCTAAAAACGGAAATGCTTTCTTAAATACACATCATCCATTTGAAAATTGAGTACCAAGTCTTAGGGAAAAACTAAGTTACACCCAGATGCTGTGAATGCTGAAGCTGGGATCCCTCTGTTTACCCCTCATTCTATTACCATACTCTCTGGATCACAAGTTTTTGTAGACATGGGGATTCAGATTCTTACACCTCCTGGTCAAATTTTGGAGCTTTATTGGACACCCAAACCCTTCTATCAAGGAAGCGTTGACCTTCCCAGGAATTTTGGAACCTGTCTACAGGAAATCTATCTCGATTCTATTAGGGAATTTAACCATTAAACCTCTCCAGGTCTCTCAGTATTCCCCTATCACTTATGTAAAACTATGTCCCATTAAGAGTATTGCCGATGTAAGTTGTTTTGGCTTGTTACAGAATTTAGGATTCAATCCTCCACCCACCATAGCTTTTGTTGACAGTATAATTGGGGATAATCTTAACCCAAATAACTGCCAGGATGTCAAAGACCTCCTCAAGGAGTATGGTGGTACCTTTTCCTTGGGACCAAGTGATTATGGGAAAATGTCCAGGGTAATTCATCAAATTGAAACGGCTGGCCATTCTGCATTTAAATCCTGACCATATCAAAAATCCAAAGTAGAGGAAGCTCAAGTGTCCTTATAGTTATAGTAATTATTGAAGCCAGGTTACTTGTGCCTTCCAAAAGCCCTTGGGCCTCCTCACTCCTATTGATTTGGAAAAAGGATGGTGGTTACCGGGTTGTTATGGGTTATCACCGCCTCAACTCTATAACTTGCAAAGATAGCTACCCCCTGCTACTTATAGATGATTCTTTACGCTTAATGTAAGGGTCCCACTATATCTCCACTATGGACTCACCAGTGGATATTGGAAAGTAGATTTTGTCACCCAAAAATTAGGCAAAATGTGCTCTTGTCACAAGTGAAGGATTATTTAAGCCCACTCAAATGCTTTAGGGGTTATTTAATGCCCCTGCTACCTTCCAACGCGCTATGGACGGACTACTAGGCGATTTAAAATTCTCCTCCATACTAGTTTATCTTGATAATATTATCATCTTTTCGAGAATCGTTACTGAACATCTAGATTACCTCAGGCAAGACTTTCAGCAGTTATGGAAACTGTTGAGAAACTAAAGCTGTCAAAATGCTCTCTCTTCTAGAGTGATTTGGTCTTTTTGGGTCAAAAGTTTAGTAAAGCCGGAATATCCCCAATGGTTGGTAAGGTCATGGCTATTGCTAAGATGACCCCCCTAAATCCCTACTAGATTTACAAGATTTCTTAGGAATGGTGGGCTATTATCGCCAATTTATACCCATTTTGCAGACACCTCTGAGCCTTTGGTGTATCTACTGAAGAAAGTAATAACCTTTCATTGGAAAGAAGAGCAATATCAGACTTTTGACCTGCTACGCATCTCTATTTCCCGCTCTCCAGTACTTATTTATACGAATTTAATAAACCCCTCCCCCTCTTCACTGATGCTAGCAATACTGCCATCAGAGCCATACTATCTCAGCATGATGAGAACTTAGTGGACCATCCCATCGCCTACTAAAGCAAGCTTTTATATAAAGCTAAACGTAATTATAGCATTACAGAACATGAATGCTTGGCGGTCCTACTGGCCATTAAAAAGATTCTGACCATATTTATATGGGAAGCATTTTACCATTGTAACAGATCATGCTTCCTTAAGTTGGCTACAGCAAATGAAGGATCCTAATGGAAGATTAGCCCAATGGGCGTTAAAACTACAAAAGTATGACTTTTTACATTATCCACTGACCAAGGCCAATCCATCAAAATGTGGATTGCCTATCTCAGCTTCCCATCTTAACTATAACTGACCCTGAAGAGGATCGACTCTATGTCCTTCTAACCCAACCACAGTTATGGAAGAATAAATACCTGACCCTCCAAAAAGAAATAGTGAAAAGATCATCAGATCTCTAAGTCAAGAACGGGCAATTGTGCAACTTTTGTTTAAACAGTGGGTGCCTTATGTAAGAACATTAGCTTGAACCAACGTTATATTAGAGGGACATTGGCAAGTCGGCCATGGGGAATTTTCAAAACCTACCAGTGGCTTAAAAACTCAATGTTATTGGGAGGGAATGCTTGTTACTATCCAGGATGTATTGGAGTCCTTTCTGGTATGTAAAAGCCAAGCTGGACCTATTTTACCAGTCTCAACATCCATTGGTCCCACCCTGTGAACCATTCCATACTACTAGCATTGATGTTGTGGGACCCCTTCCTTGAGCCTCCAATGGACATCAGTTCACCCTACTAGCTGTGGACTATCTAACTAAGAGGATCAAAGCCATATAACTCCCCACCACTTTGGCAAAGGCCACCGCCACATTTTTGTATAATAGGATTATCACCCAGCATGGGTGCCCTAATGTCATCCTTTCCAATAATGGACAAAATTTCGGCTCAACACTGGTAAAAGATTTAGATGACTTGATGGGTACCACACAGGTATTCTCCGCCCCCTACATTTTGCAACCAATGGAATGGTAGAGCAGGTAAATGGCACTCTAACTGCAATCCTCCAAAAAATGATTTAACTGACCTCCTTCATTGGCCCCAATATTTGCCTAATGCAATTCTGGCCTATCAGATTAGTTACCTTGGAATTACTAAGATGTCACAATTCCAAGCATTGTATGGCAGAAATACCCATCTGCATTCCGAGGTTTGAGCAATGCTTGACCAATCTTCTCCTTAAGCACCTGAAGTCTCTGAGAAGTATTGCAAATGAAAACATAAGACTTCAGGCCCTGGCTGCTGAAAACCTGTATGCCACAACTAGTAGAGAAACTGCTCAATTTAATGATAAGCATGATCTCCTGAACACCTTCCAGCCAGGCGACCTCATCCTATTATACCATCACCAGCCTGGAGGTCGTGATCACAAACTGGGAATTAACTGGTTAGGTCCTTATTGAGTCATATACAGATGGGGCAACGAACGCTCAATCATAGAGGTTGTTAAGGGCACAGTTTTAAACCATGTGCATAACCACTTTCTCCATCCGTCTTCCCCATTTGCCAAGATCTAGAGGGGTATTGTCAGGATTCCCATTCAAACAGCTGATATGGATATATTGGATAACAGGAATCAATTCCAAACCAACTGAAAAGCTCAAACTTCGATCAGGGTTCAAACCTGAGCTATGAGATGAGCACAAACGGATCAACCTGTCATGGATATGGCTAATAAGAACTAGAATTGGCTCCCAGTCAGGGTGCGCGAGTACCCAGTGGAGGCCCAACTGCCAGAGGCATAGCGGTCTGGGCGACTAATAGAAGTGGAGATCTATGGGAAACTTGAGGGAAGCAAACGTTAATAACGTACTGAAGGCCCCCAAGGCAAACCAGATGATTGTGTTGGGGGAAACCGCGAGTCTTATGGGGGTAACCCCCAAGGGTGGGAGAGGCATGGAGGATGACGACTCCTTCAGTGTTCGCGGTTGCTGGCCTTCAGATTCTGATAGGGGGCTTGCGCCCCAGCAGGAGGCGGCACAGAGGCTTCCCCATTATTGAAAATACGACTAGAAGTATGGTAAACCCCATGAGAGGGGCTGAGATAGATTTTCCCCTGGAGAGGACTCTACAGGTCCCGCTGGTGATCTGGACCCGCAGTGGCAGGGGCAGCTAGGGGCTGAACCCATGCGCGGCGGGCCAGGAACGCCTTGGGGCTGCTCCAACTGAGGAGCAGTTTCAGCAGGCTCGGCGCCCAAATGAATGGAAAGGCCTCCATTTAATGGATGTGTGGAAATTAATGGGGCATCGGTTTTACCATTGGGGGTAGGACAGATTATTGAATTTGCAATCTGCTGCCACGTGACAGGATTGGGTGACCAGATTATCCAGTTGGCGAACATCAGAAAGAGGACTTAAGTGAAGGTGCACTTCATCAGATTGATTAACAGAATTATTTTTAATTGTTTTTAAAGCAGACGGAGTCCATGGCAAACTAGGTGGATTTTTCAGATTTATTTCAACAAAGGCAAAAAAGAATGAACTGACAACTGCCCTTGATAGGGCCAGTTGCTTTTTAAAATGGGGCGATAGGCATGGGGAAGTATCAGGGGATTGGTGATTTGGAGAATGGGAAGGGGATTTGGTTGGCTGGCTCAGAGGGGGTAAAAGGCAGCTCCCAATTCAGGCAAAAGCTTAGAAAATTTTTACAAATTTTCCCAACTTCTTGAGACCAAGCCAAATTGATACTGCCGATCTGGGTCCCAATGACTCAAATTGGCCTGTTTGCATGGCTGGGGAAGTCCAGATTTGACTCGGGAGGCAGGGGTCCATGGATCAGGTTTGTTGCAATTTGGGCTGATCCCATGATTGGGCAGCTCATATGATCTGAACTTCCTGGATCCATCTCAGAACGTCAGACCTGATGATCTGAGCCATTTGGAACAAGGTTTGCAATCCAAGCTGTGCTCCAATATGGCTTCTGAAGCAGGCCATCCTGGACTGGCTCCCCCAGTCCAAAAATACCATCTGGCCTCCAATATTGGGAATTGCCATATTCCCAATTTTTGGCCATGGTTTGCCTGGGAGTGGGTGACCTCAGGGCCCTCTCCATGCCCCCTGATGTGAGCCATCTCCCTGCAGACCCCTTCTATCAATCCTATCAGGATTAAATAGGGGGAAGGGGTTGGAGTGGGATGGATTTTGGGTAGGAAAGCCATTACTGAGCACTCATCTATCACATGAGCAAGGTCACCCAGCTGTGACAGAGGGTCCACTGGATCCTTGGGGCCCCTTTTCATCTGGAAGGGGTGCTGAACCCTATCCAGTTTCAAGGGCTGGTCCCTAAGACTTACACAACCATAATAATTATGCCTTTATTGAATACCATATTGGTTAACTTTCTTAGATCTAGGCTTGGGTTGCTTAGATTTTCCACCAAAAACCTCCTCACTTTCCCATTTTAGTTAGTATTATGCAATTAACCTTACACTTTTTCACCCCTTTTTGTAATTTTAAGTGAAAATTGTAGCTATTTTAAAATTTACTACACCAGACTTGATTCTGGATTGTTAAGACTTCTCAACCAAGGGAAGCAACTAAGGTAAGTGTTAAATAATTGACTGGACCTAATTGTCAGATATTTGATAGGGACATAATAAGGCTAACATGCTTAACTTATTATGGATCATATCAGATATCAGTGATTATGGATCAGGTATATTATAAGCTTATGTAAAGCTTAGGATCCGCGGCCTAGCAATCTCACTTAGTAGAATTTGACTATGATGACATGGGCTTAAGGGTTTTTTTTGGTTAGGTCAGACTTGACATTAAGTTTCGACTTTATGACTTGGGCACATAGGCTTTGTTGGTCTATGTCAAAATTAGTTTTCAATGTAGGTCAAGTTTTTTATAGAAATTAATTACTAATTAGTGATACAAATTGCCTTGGTATGTGCTGCCAATTGCTTATGAAAGAGAACCAGTCTAACTAATTGCAGATGCATCTGAAACACCATCTTGAGAATGATGACGTTATTTACAATGACCCTGAGGCTGAGCAAGATTCCCTGAGTTGAAGTATTTGTAGACCCTCAAATGAATATTTTATATATTCTTCTGGCCAAGTGCCATTGAAAATGAGATGTCATGGGCAAGATGTGGTGAATATCAAACCCTATAAATTATCTCCAAGTTGATGCTAATAAAACA
The DNA here is from genome assembly GCA_022478985.1 of Massospora cicadina. NCBI lineage: Eukaryota > Fungi > Entomophthoromycota > Entomophthoromycetes > Entomophthorales > Entomophthoraceae > Massospora > Massospora cicadina. The sequence continues at coordinate 37,914 of JAKSZP010011882.1, forward strand.
ATTAACTATTACCACTAGTTATAGTTTTACTTATAAGCTTTTTGTGTTTAATACTAAAAATTGTATTAAGTTGAGGATTTACTTGGGATCAGTAAGATCAGAGCAGCATGCCATCATCCAAGTAATGACAGGGGAATACAAATTTAAAGTACTATTACCAAGGAGTTATATCTTGAATTATAGTCACCATCTAGTCTATTGTTGTCATACAATAGACATACAAAACTCCATCACACTGCAGGAGAAGAACCAGCCATCTGAAGATGACCAAAATTCCACAAGTGGCGCTTATGGTTGGGAACGCAGATGGTGACCACGCTGAGCAGGGGAGCAACCTTAATCAACTATTTAAAACATCACTGGGCCCAATGAAAATACTGAAATGACTGTGTCCTAGATTAATTGGGAGGATGTACCCATTATCACCTACCCCAATGAGCCCATTTAACCTGAAGAGCTGGAACGTCTTGAACAGCAGTTGTTAAGAGGGTATCAAATAGGACAAGGGCCTGTGGACAATAGTAGCAATCCTTTTTATTGCAAACGACAGCAAGATGTGTTGTGGATGAGATATCTAGCTCATCATTAATTAAGTGTAGCTCAGATCCAAAACAATTTAATTGGGATAGATAATATCACCTAATACTTAATTAAATTGTACATCCCACCTCTAGAAATTCTCAGATGACAGTTGCCCGCCATCATGCAGCCATTACCAAGTTGGTAAACTTCTCACGCAACTCCAGCCAGGTGGGCCAAATTTTAAATGAGCGATTTGAAGCCAACTTTGCTGAAGTCCATACAAGTCTAGAGGCAAATTATAATTTACCCACTTGGGCTAATGGCCAGGTAGAAGAATTAGCATAAGATCTAAATGACAGATTGCATCTCATCTTTGACAATTTCTTAGAGGAAAGAGGAGTCACCAAATTTTGGGTCAGCAATATCACTCAGACTTCTATTAATGCTTCAGAGTTCATGAGTCTTAATCATGAAGCCCAAGAGGCACAGTTAAACCATAACGATGAATTTTGTGAACAGTATCAACATCTGAGTGCCCAAATTTCGCAGATGAAGGATAAATACACCGGAAAAATCAATTACTGGCAAACACAATATGAGGGCCAACGGGCAAAAAATGAAAAAAATCAAGACTCTACTGACCATCTTAATTTTCAGATCAATAATCTCAATGATGATGTTAATGCTATTAATGAGTCAAACAATAATCTCCATGGAGAATTAAACCAGTGCAAGAAGGCAATAAAAGAAAAGGACCAAGTGCTTTCCACCTTGCAACTACAAGCTACTAGCTTGAATGAGGAAATTTTAAAATTAAAAAAAACAGAAATCATGTCAATTGGGAAAACAAAATTAACAATAAAATTTGAGCTCTGGACGATGGGCGTTGTCAGTGTGCTACAAACCAATTAACTGGAAATACTTCCAAGTATTATGAGGACGAAGCTTCAGAAATAGCTATCAAAATGGACGTGGGGCCACGTTGACAACTGCCTAGCAATATGGTTGCTTTGCCAACCCTAGCACCTCAAACTGGGATACAATGCCTCAGCGCCCTAGTACGCCTGGCTCTAGTCAACAAAGAAGTAATCATGATAACCAGGAACAGGTAATCGATAATTATAAACCAGCAAACTTCCTGCTTTTGATAATAATGGAAGTATTACCACATTTTTCAAACGCTTTGAAATGGCCATGTATTGTGCCAGCGACCATAACAAAGCAGCCACTATAATTAACTACTTGAATGAGCGGAGCATTGAGTTGATTATGCCTCACATTAATGAAAACCCAACATATGCTGAAGTCAAAGAGGCTGTGTTTCATGAATTTGGAGGTCCAGAACGAATGTCAACCAGAAAATCTAAGCTTATGAACATCTGCTTTAAAGATGAAGCAATTGACAAATTTGTGAATTTGATTCTATCGCAAAGCTCAAGTTCTCCTAGGCGCATGGGCTATGGTCAATTTTGACGCTAAGATTGCACTAGAACATGCAGTAGAACCTTACCAAAATTTGTCAAACACTATATTGCCTGCTTTCATGTAAAAACTTGCAACATCTGAATTGGTTGATTATTTGTGCAGTTGCTCAAAAAATTATGGCCCTCCTAATACTGGGTACAGATCAGGAACTGCTGCCTCTGCTGGAAAGCCCTTCAAAACCAATAATAAGATTGACAGTAATCCGCCTGTAAAAAATGAGCAAAACTCAAATACAAGAGCCCCACTCCCAAAGAGTGAGATACTTGCTTTAATTGCAATCATAAAGGTCACTTTGCCTCCCGATGCTGTCAGCAAAATGTCAACACAGAATTTCCTGATACCGTGCAGGAGGAGGGAAAAGAACAAACACAATAGATGTGGGACGCTCTATTGTGCCTAAGACACCAGTCCCACCTGATTGACAATAAAATGTTGGCCATGGGGCCTTGTTTAATAATGAAAGCAATTCTATTTTAGTATCAAATGAAGATTCTTTGAACGTACATGTGGTAACTTGCTTCCAGAGTAAGTTGTCATACCTGAAGCCTCTGAATTATTCGCTAAACCCTATGTGCATCAAATATTTGAGAATATTCCAGCTGGAGGGCCAATCAATGCAGCAGATACCCCAAGCTTGAAAGGGGTGAATATAGCCATGCCAATTGACACATTCATCAATGAATGTCCCAGTTTTGGAAATACTCTGAAGCGCACTCTTAACTCCCTGGATTCTTCCCATATTCAATTAGTAAACTCTATTGATCCTTACTACTCTGAGAACACTTATATGGCTATTCTGGCAAAGAAGATCAGAGTTGTAGCTATTGTTGATAGTGGAGCACCTATAAACATTGTTTCCATGAAGCTGGTTTAGAAATTGAAAATATCTCTGGGCATTGACTATCATCAATAATATGGGACTGCAGGTTTTAACAGCACTAAGAGTGAAGGAGCTTACAGCGCTTTGCCACTGCAATTTGGAGCTTTGGTAGTAGCCGCACCTGCTATAGTGCTTCCAAACGCCAGTTATGACATGTTAATTGGAACTAGTTTTTTAAGGACTTATGAGATCTCGTGCAATCTTAAAGAAAACGTCTTGACAATATTAGCTGATCACTTCCCATTTATCACTCTCACAATGATATGAAGCCCACAAGCCATTATAGAAATTTTATCAATATATCTTATGCTGACGGGATAATACCATTTGGATATATTAAGTGGGAAAAAAAACCACCCCATGCCAACTTCCATAAATGAAAATCGAGGTTTACCTCTACATGTGAATAAGAAGGCGACAATAGCTCCAGGCCATCAACTGGTTATGAGGACTGGGACCACACTGGATATTCCAGAAGGACTTTATGGGGAGGTTGTATACCTATGGCATTGTTCTCAAATGGAACTTAGTGTGGCTCCTGGAATACTTATACTGGGGCATGGAGAGATTGATGTCTTACTAGAAAATTTGACCAGCTGAAATACTAAGCTTAAGAAATATCAAGTAATCGCTTTTGTGCATATGTTTCCAAGTGACAAGTTAAAATCAGCCGTCCAATTTGGTGACTTATCCAAGTTTGGCTTACCAACTGAAACCCTTAGGGCACATACTGTAATTTTCTTGAGAATCATTTACCAGATTATCAGAACAACAGAAGGATGAAACACTAATGTTGTTTGAACAAGGAAATTTTCACCAAAGATGACCAAGATTTAGGTTGTGCAAAAGGAGTATAGCATTTTGTTAATACTGGGGACCATATGCCTATTAGAATGAGGCCAATTCTGCACCCCAGGGCTAGTGATGAAATAGTTGGTGAAGAGCTAGACAAATTGTTGAAAAGTGGAATGATAGTGCCATCCAAAAGGCCGTGGACCAGCCCTGTTTTAATTGTAAAGAAAAAAGATGGCAGCAATCGAAATGTGATTAATTATTGATGCCTCAATGCTAATACAAAAAATTATTCATATCCGTTGCCCAGAATTGATGAAGCTCTGGATCGTCTGGGAGGGGAGAAGTACTTTACCGCAATGGATCTATCTCAGGATATTGGCAAATTGAGCTACCACCAGAGGAGCAGGAAAAGTGCGCGATTATTGCTGCTCAAGGGCTTTTCAACTGACACGCATGCCACAGGGGCTGTGTAACGCACCAGCAACCTTTCAGCGCGCAATGTACATAACTTTGGGGGACCTTAAATTGTCCTGCGTTCTGGTGTACCTGGATGACATCAATGTCTTTTCACAAACGTTTTCCAAACATCTGGAGCACCTTGAACAAGTGTTTGAATGACTGTTGAAGGCCAATCTGAAGATAAAACCTAGAAAATTCCAATTCTTTAAGAACAATTGGAATACCTTGGGCTCATCATTGATTCCAAGGGCTTGCGGCCTCAACCTCAAAAGGTGGAGGCGATTGACAATATGCAACCTCTGACAAGTATGAGAGATGTTCAAGTGTTCTTAGGCATGGTAGGATACTATCAAAAATTTTTAGAATGGTTTGTTAAGGTTTCTGAGCCTCTATTTCACTTACTACAAGGAGGATTTCGTTTTTTCTGGGCAGAGGAATGCCAACAAGCCTTTGAGGCTTTGAAAAACAAAATGAGCTCAGCGCCTATCCTCCAATATCCAGATTTCAGCAAGCCTTTTATCATACAAACTGATGCCTCACTGACTGCAATTGGTGGTGTGCTATCTCAGATTGGGGATGATGGAGAGGAGCATCTGATCGCTTATTACAGCAGGACGCCGAATAAGCATGAGAATAATTATACGGTGACTGAAAGAGTTTGGCTGTCATCTATGCTTGTAAACAATTTCAGATTTACATTCATGGCACTAAGTTATAAGTAGTGACGGATCACAGCTCATTATGATGTCTCCTCAATATAAAGGAACCTGAAGGATGATTAGCCTGCTGGGCCCTAAAATTACAAGCGTACAATTATGAAATTATTCGTAGAGCTGGAGCGGCTCATCAAAATGCAGATGGACTATCACAACTTCCTATTGTAGCTGTCCTAAGCAGTTTTGTAAGGAGAGTGTCTATAACTATTCTGTTCCCAGCGTGGAAGTGCACGGTGCACCAGGCCAACGCCAGGGAACTAGCTGTTAGTGCCAAAGCGATTAGAACCCAGCAGAGGGTGCTGGAGCAATAACCGCTCAGGCATAAAATTGCGAATTTTATAAGAAAAACCTCAGGAAAAGCGACAAGGTGCACATATCAATAAGGGAAATGTGACCCAGGTTGGAGGGAACCTGGGCGAACAAATGGTGCATGAGGGGAGAGATGCAATGTCCTTGCAATGGCAAGGGTAATGGAATGCAAGACCTCCTCAAAGAGGTTCACGCACAGGAGCATTCAGAATATCATATAAAATTTTAAATAGTGTAAAATGGGAAAAAGTTTATTGGGGAAGTCGACCAACAAGGAGTGTTGATCAGGGAAAACTAATATAAGCTCAAGCGGGGGAATTAGGGGTTATGCCGCAGTAGGCCCAAGCACCAATTCACCAATAGGGTGATACTGCCATCCGAGTTGGTTGAATAGGCTGAAACTGACTTCACTTGGGTGATCAATTGAAGTTGAATTTGACCCAAGCGCGTTATTTTGAAAATAGAAATGGGTTTCAAAACCCCGCTCCTCAATAAACCAAATCGAACTGTTTGCGTTAATTTGGTATATCATTTTTTAACGCCTGGCTTGTCGTCAGGGGCTGAGCGTTTGGCACACCACTGGTCTCAACCTGGGCATATTTTACCCAAACCCAGCGTTGATCCAGGGTGTGCTTCAGGTCAGGAAGGGCCTGCAACTTCACCCTCTGGGCCTCCTGGCGCCCAGCCTTGTCTTTGGGGTTGGTCCCCACTATTATGTCATGTGAACATGACAATACCCTCTCCTCCTGATGGGGCTCAACCCCCTCCAGGAGCTTGTGCCATGGAGAAGTTCTTGTGGGCAGGGGCCAACTTCATGGCAGCGACGGTCGTCTTAGGTTGGGACCCAGCAGCCTGGGGAAAACGCTGGTGGAAGGCGTCAATCAGATCCTGGGAATGCACACAGTCACACGCCAGAACCCAACTGTTTTTTGCAGTGTCAAAGCCCTTCCATGATACCAGGTACTTGAGTCTTCTTTTAACACGGCGTGAGGCAACTATTTCTTCCACCTCCCACTCTGACGCTCCATCCATGAGATAGGCCTCAGGAGTCTCAGGTGGGGCCCTCAAACAACGTCAGTTTGCTCTCATGAAACACTGAGAAGATCCAGAATGAGGGGGAGATCTAGCTGGTATGAGGCATGGCCCACCTTTCTAACAACGCGTTAGGGGCCAATCCTCTTTGGTCTCAGCTTCTTACATGGCTGCTTAATTGGGATGTTACAAGCATCAAGCATTACAAGATCCCCTTTCTTGTACGCTGTAACCACTTGGCGCTTTCCATTGGTGTTCTCCTTATATACCTGCATAGCCGCCTCCAAGCTTGTGGAAACCCCCTGGTGGACCTTCTTGATTGTCTTGGCAAAGTCCACCACCGCTTCAACCTTTGACCCACAGCTGGGCTCCATGTTAAAGGCGTGGTTAAAGCCATGGCTGGCGAAAAACGGGGAACAGCTAATTGAAGAGTGCAAGGTATTGTTGTAGCTAAACTGGACCATGGGAAGGTGAGAAGCTCAATCTGAATGATTTGCAGCGGTGTAACACTGCAGAAACTGTTCCAAGCACTGGTTCACTCGTTCAGTCTGCCCATCTGATTGGGGATGATAGGCAGTTGAACGGCAAGGGAAGAATCTGAATAGTCTTACACAACTCTTCCCAAAAGACAGAGTACACTGGGGTCCCCAGTCACTGATGATCTCCTGGGGAACTCCATGGAGTGCAAACACATGCATGACGAAAAGCCTGGCCATCTCAGCCGCAGTTATTGTAGTTTGGCAAGGAATGAAGTGGGCGAACTTTTTAAACTGGTCCTCCACCACCATGATGGCATTGTAACCATCTGAGAGAGGTAGTTTTACAATAAAATCCACCGATAAGGAAGTCCAGGGCCCTTCAGCTTTCTGGAAAGGTACCAACAACCCCGCTAAAGGTTGACGATTTGGCTTCATTTGATTGCAGACTAAACATTGCTTGCAGTACCGCCCCACCTGAGCAGGCAAGCTTTTCCAATTGTATGAGCGCCAGATTAACTCTAATGTCTTCGCTTCACCAGGATGACCAATGGTAAGTCCATCATGATGGTCCCGGATGATTTCCAGGCGAAGTGGTCCAGCAGAAACCCATAGGCGCCCCTGGAACCACACCATCTCATCCTTCATGTGATAGCCCCTGGAGAGATCCTCTTGATTCAACTCGCACTTAGCAAGTACTGTAGTATATTCCACTGCCAGCGGCTGAGAAAGAACTACCTTCCTGAACATACTATATTCCTCCGCGTTTTCCAGAGGTGCAAGTGTGGGCCCGTTGGCCAGAGGAGAGGGTCATTGAGGCAGAAGTTTACTTGGAGGAATCATCATCTGGGTGTTGTGACCTTCCACCTCCTTGGGGTCAGGCACTAAAGCAGGGTTGCGGGTCAAAGCATCCGCCAAACCATTATTCTTGCCCTTGGTGAACTCATACGTGAATGAAAATTGGGCGAGGGTCTCATGCCAATGGGTCTGCTGCGGGGTTAAGACATGAGGAGCGTGGTAGTACAGCAAGGCACGGTGGTCTGTACGTACCCAGAAAGGTTGGGATGATCCATGCAAGTGGTGACGCCAATATGTCAGCGCCTCCACCACTGCTAGTAACTCCTTATCATAAACAGCGTAATTCAACTCAGGTAGAGACATCTTTCTAGAAAAGTATCCAACCAGATGCTCTGTCCCATCTTCGCCTACTTGTAACAAGGCAGCCACTATGGCGAAGTTGGAGGCATCAGTCTCCACAATGAACTCCTTTGAAGGGTTGATATGGTGAAGAACAGTCGTGGACAACAGGGTGCACTTCACTGCTTGGAAAGCATCCTCCAAAGTGGGGGACCACTGAAGCACCTTGGCACCGCTAGCCTTGCACAGGGGAGCCATCACCTCAGACAGATTGGGAGTGAACTTCTTGAGGAACGTGCACGTCCCCAAAAAGCTCCTTAATTCCTTAACTAAGGTGGGGGTAGGCCACTCACAAGTCGCATTCTCCTTGTCTGGAGTTATCATGTGTCCTTGGTTAAACATTACGTTGCCCAGAAACGTGAACTGGGACTTAAAGAACTCACATTTTGATATTTTTAACATAAGGCTGGCTGCCTTTAACCACTCCACCATATGCCAAAGGTGAACTGCATGGGACTCCTGATCAGAGGAAAAGACCAGAATTAATCCATGTAGGCGACCGCGCATACCCCTGACAGGTCCCCAACGCTGCATCAATGCGGCGTTGAAAGATAGCAGGGACATTATTAAGCCCAAAGGGCATGACCCGAAACTGGAAGATCCCTTTTCTGGTATGGAATGTGGTCAACCACTCTTGTCCCTTCCTAATCTGGATCTGATTGAACGCGTTGAGGCAATCCAGCTTGGAGAAGACCTTCGACTTCTCCAAATAGCGTGCAATCTGGGAATCCAAAGGGATGGGATGGAGGTCTGGTACAGTAACGTTATTAAGGTTACCATAGTCTATGCAGGGGCGTAAGGTACCATCAGACTTCTCCACGAAGAGCAGGGGGAGCATACAGGGGAGGTATGCTGAAAAATCGCACCCTTGGCTAACTTTTCTTTTACTCACACATCCAACGCCTCCTCCTCCTGGACAGTCAATGGGTAAATAGGGGAAGAGATATGCACCAGATCCACCGTGAGCTTAAAGTCACAATCAAACTCAGAGTGATCAGGGAGTGCGTTGGCAGATGCTGCATCAAAAGAGGATTCCAAAACCTCCAAGCAAGAAGGTATAGAAATTTCCACTGAGGGCTTCTGCATTGATGCAAGGCGACAAGGGATACAGTGGGGCCAATGGGGCAAGTTGCCTGGGGCTTTTTCTTTCGACAAAGGCACAACAAATGTGCGACCATTCTTCATGGTGAGATACAAGGTATTCTCCTTCAGTTTAGTTATAACGTCAAACTTCCGCCACCACTCCACACCCAAAATGATAGGGAACAGGAGGTTTTTGATCACACTGAAGTGATCAGACAAGTGGTACTTGCCAACCTGATAGTACACTGTCTCAATGATCTCTAGAGTTGGAATACCTTGGGACGCCCCTCCTCTAACCACATCACCTGGCAAGTAACTCAGCTTAAGGTAGTCGTCTAAGTACTGGTTCATAAAGTTTCCAGAGGCACCAGTATCCATCAAAATAGTAGTGGTGAGCTTTCTTAAATGAGAGGAGAGGGTGGAAGTCAATAGAAAATACCCAGAATGGTCTTTATTTATGGAAGACAATGCCAACACTTCACCAAAAATTTCATCATCTGGCTCAAGCATGCAAACAGAATTGGTGTTGGAATTAAAAAGGGGGTGGGATATTTGGCTACTCTTAAACTGAGGCCACATACCCCACCATGCATTCTGCAGGTGCATATACTTGATTATATTTTAAATGAAGTTCCTTCTCCACCTCCTGAGTGCGCCAGATCATGGTAGAGGTCAACCGTGGGTCCTTAGGGGTAATCTGATATACCAGAATAGGGTCCTCATCCAGGCCATATGAACCAATAAACGGTTCAGAGATAGAATCCAGGGTTTCGTTATAAAACGCGTTTTTAGACATGAATGACCCTATCCTTGGAACCGCAACAGAATGCCAACGTTATCCAGGGCCAACACCCCCAGGCCTATCTGCACCAGTTCCGCCAGTATCATCTGAATGTGCTGGTGGGGGAAAATTTGTTTATCAGAATGAAATTTAATAAATTTGGTGGAAAGTCAGGGAATCATGACTTTCAGACATCAAAACGTCCAAATCCACCAGGTACAAACATGAAGGGTGGATACTCTCCAGTTGGAGGCAACCATAATAATGCTGAGTTGCTCCAACCTTTGGGAAAAAAAAGGAAACAGCGGTACAGCTCACAAAAACTGGATCCCACAGCCAACGGCCACTGTCTCCACTTTGGAAAAGTTCCACATGGAAAAAGTTCATGCACATAAAGGAAAAGGGTTGGTCAACTAATGTAAGGGGAAAATATAACTATCCTGTTCCCAGCGTGGCAGTGCATGGTGCACCATGCCAACTCCAGGAAACTAGCTGTTAGTGCCAGAGTGATTAGAGCCCAGAAGAGGGTGCTGAAGCAATAACCGCTCAGGCATAAAATTGCGAATTCTATAAGAAAAACCTCATGAAAAGCGATGAGGAGTACATAATAATAAGGGAAAAGCGACCCAGGTTAGAGGGAACCTGGGCGAACAAATGGTGCATGAGGGGAGAGATGCAATGTCCTTGCAATGGCAAGGGTAATGGAATGCGAGACCTCCTTGAAGAGGTTCAAGCACAGGAGTGTTTGGAATATCATAGAAAATTTTAAATAGCGTAAAATGGGAAAAAGTTTATTGGGGAAGTCAACCATTAAGGAATGTTGGTTGGGGAAAACGAATTTAAGCTTAAGTGGGGGAATTAGGGGTTATGTCACAGTGGGCCCAGGCACCAATTCACCAATAGGGCGATACTGCCATCCAATTTAGTTGAATAGGCCAAAACTGACTTCACTTGGGTGATCAATTGAAGTTGAATTTGACCCAAGCGCATTATTTTTGAAAATGGACTGGGTTTCAAAACCCCGCTCCTCAGTAAACCAAATTGAACCATCTTCATTAATTCAGTATATTATTTGTTTTAACGCCTAGCTTGTCATCAGGGGCTGGGCGTTTGGCACACCACTGGACCCAACCTGGGCATATTTTTCCCAAACCCAGCGTTAGTCCAGGGTGTGCTTCAGGTCAGGAAGGGCCTGCAACTTCACCCTCTGGGCCTCCTGGCGCCCAGCCTTGTCTTTGGGGTTAGTCCCCACTACTTTGTCATGTGAACATGACAAGTTTGGCCGATGAGCTTCATGAAAAAATGATTGCCCAAAAATATGGAGATGAGCCACCTGAAGTTCAAAAAGTGATTGAAAAATCATTAATTGACACCAAATATAAAAATGGAGTTTTATACAAGCTCAAGACCAAAGGGCAACGTCAAATTTTCCCAAAACCTTTTTACCAAATGGAGATTATTATACAAGTACACAAGGCTGTCAGACATGGGGAATGACCAAGATGCTATAATTAACTTGATCCAGTCAATATTGGTATTCAATGCAATTTGATATTCAAGACATGCTTGATAAATGTCATTTATGCCAAATTGATAAACTTATGAAGTCGGATGTGAAATATCATTTGATCAAACCTGACTGGGCCTGGCATACCGTGTCAATTGATGTAATTGGCCCTTTGCCTGTGAGTAGCCTAAGCAACAAATACATAATTGTTTCTATCGACCATCTGATGGAATGGGTAGAAGCAAAAGCAATTTGAGACGTTGGGAACTAACTACTGCCAAGTTCATTATGGATAATATTAAAAATAAGCACGAATGCCCCCAGAAAATCTTGATGGACAATGGCACAAATTTTACTGCCTAAATGTTACAAAGGTTAAATATTGATGTCTATCAAAGGATTGTTGTCAACACTGTACCATCCTGAAACTAATGGTATGGTTGTAAGTCCCGGGGAACGTCCGCTGGGTGTTGATCAGGCCATTTTCCCATTCCTAAGCAAGAAGGCACCAAAGAGGATGGATGTACCCCTCATTACTCAGGGCGATCTCGCTCACGTGGTGGATGAGTGCTGGGTAACAGCTCTTCCACTTCAGATCCTGCCCCCAGTACCCACACTCACCTCAGCAGAACTGCTACAGGGAATCAGTGAAATCTGCGCTGAAATATCTGAAATGAAATCAATTGGAACTAATTTGAGTGGCAATTGGCCCAATGTTTGGATTTCAAATGGTCAAAAAGGTATGAAGACCAATATATCAGTTGGAATGCCTGACGGTTCCAATTCAGTTAACATGACGATTGGCCTAATCACCTCCCTCCCAAAATTGTTGGGGGTTCATCCCTGATGGGCAGGTAACAGCATCAGACACCATTGACAAGGGTTTGAAGCTCCCCCGTTGGTAAATTGGGCATTGCGCCCAATGCAATGCCACTGACCAAATGATTGGCCCAGCGACTGAGTATGGGTGGGTTGGGCGTCCTGAACCTGTTCCCAACCAAATGGACCCACCCCTATGAGGGGTGGCCTTGGGGGATTCCTGTTGCTCGTTGGGCTAAACGCCGTCACACCAACTGTCAGAAACATAGTTGAGCCTTTGTTGGATGTGTGAGGTCAAACCAACAGTGACTTGGCCTGTCGCCAAATTCTTCAATGTCAGTTCCCAGTTAAATTATCTGTTCCCCATTCCTGAACAATTTGCTGGTTAGTTCAAACTTGCGGGACTTGATCCAAGATTGTTTCCCCTCTAAATTTACTACTATCTAATCAGTACATCGCACTGAGAAAATTTTTGGTTGATTTTTTTCTTCCTTAAATTTTCCATTAAAAAACATTCCTCAAAATTTAGTTTTTATATGTTGAAAATTAAGCCGCCTCTTCTGCCAGTGCCCTTATGCCCCTCAGGGTTAACAGCCGTGTTTGTCTGGCATTTTATTTTGTGCCTGTACGAGATTCTGTCTCACTGGCAGATAATGTGAAACTCCTTTCCAGTTTCATATTCGTCATACCAGCAGCAGTGCCTTGGGCATTCTGGTTTGCTGTTTAGGTGCTCTGGCATCTTGGCTGGCAGGCCAGTCTAATTCTTACTTGTTTTTCGCCTGACATAATTGACCAACCATTATTCTTTGCCATTTCCGCCTTTCTCACGTATATTGACGCAGCAATGGTCCCTCCTTTTCAACTGAACCAGGTTGTGAAGAAGATTATATCTGTCCACATTAGTCCAGTCCCACTCAAAACTCCAAGCTCATACCCCATAGTTGCCGCAGCTATTCTGCCCATGTCAGCAGAATATGACATTCCAACTTGCAACGAGTTTACTCCCCACCAAAGCCTAGTGGTTTACCCTAACCCACTACCATCTCTTTGGTATCACTGGATTCATCCACAACTACCAATAAAAAGAACTCCTCTTACTTCTTAGTACCCATGAAGATTATTGTTGGGCCTCATCACGTCTCCTTTGAGGCCCTGGTGGATACTGGAGCTGCGGGAAATTTTATGGGTGTAGAACTGGCCCAGCAATTGAACTTTCCATGGATACAGGTTTTTCAGTGATGGTTGCGTTGTCAGCCTCCCAAACCTCATACCTGATACATTGACCAGTCACATTTTCAATACACCAGTTCAGCTTCTGCGACCGCTTTTCTTCTATGCCAAACTTGGTGTTTCCAGTGATCTTAGGAGTGGGATGGTGGCGCCAGCAACATGTCAAGATCCACCTGGAGTCTAACATGCTGTCATTTGCTAATGATCAACTGGAGGGTGAACTCCCCTAGTTGACACTCTTAAGCAAACTCAAGGTCACAGTTCTATCACGTCCCTCGTCTCCCCTACAGGCATACCATCCAATTTCCAGAAAGTTTAATGCGCTATCAAAGCATTTTTGATTCTGAAAAAGCCGAATTGTATGCCCCCCCACACTAGATTTGACTGTGGTTTTTGTACAACGGTGGAGTTGGTGAATATCAACTGCCCTTTGTATCCCCATACAGCTGAGGAGGTGTCTGCGCTCAACACCTGGTTAATGATATGTTGAAAAAAAAGGGTGGTTGTTCAAAGAGACCTCACCAGTCATGTCTCCCATTGTCTTCGCTAATTAAGCTGATGGTTCTCTCCACCCCTGTGTGGACTATGGACACTTAAATAAAATCACAGTTTCCAATCCCTACCCCCTGCCTTTATAACAGACGATAATCCAAGCAATCACCAAATCTTGGGTGTTTTCTAAGCTGGATCTCATCAATGCATTCAACCAGATTTGGTTAAAGAAAGGGCAAGAATGGTTAACAGCAATCCGGATGAAGTGGGCATCTTTCAATTCCACGTAATGCCCTTTGGGCTGAAGAATGCTCCCACTACATTTCAACGCATGATTGACAATGTACTGGGTGACCTCCAATTTACCTGTGCAGTTGCATATATTGACAACATCCTGGTTCACTCCCTAACTCCCAAACAACACGCTGCTGACTTGGAAGCAGTTGTGGCCGCCTTGCATAAGGCAGGCTTGTTCGTCAAGCCTTCCAAGTGTGAGTTCTATAAGGAGGAGGTTACCTTCCTTAAAAACTCATTCTTAAAGATGGTTACATAATCCCTCCCAATAAGTTGGATGCTATTGGGGAATGACCAACCCTGACTACCCAGAAACAACTATAGAGTTTCTTGGGAACCATCATTTTCTTAAAAAAGTTCTCCCCAGCACTTTCCCAGCTTTCTGCCCTTCTCCACCCCCTTACAGGGAAAATGTACCATTCTTCTGGATGGCAAAATGCCAACAGGCGTCCAAATTGATTAAAGAGGTGTTTGTGTCCCCTCCTGTTTTAAAACATGCTGATCCCACCAAGCCGTATATCATTGCATGCAATGCCTCATTGGTAGCTGTAGTGGTGTTGTTGCTCCAGAAGCATGGTGGATTGGAACACCCGGTCACCTATTTTTCCAAAAGTTCACCTCCATGGACAGTAGTGGACTATTTATGACAAGGAGTTAGTAGTCATTGCATGTGCATTAACTCATTGGAGGTATCTGTTACAGGGTGCTCAACATGAGTTAACAGTCTGCACGGACCACCAGGCTCTCTTGTACTCTTGTAAACCCCAAAAATTGGTGCATCAGTAAGCCTGAACCTATCAGTATTTATGTAGTTTTAATTTCAAAAAGTGAGTTCATGAAAGGAGCACTCAATGTACTTCCCAATTTTCTTAGCCGCAGCCCCGCCCACTGTTCTGCAGATTCAGAGGAAGTGGATCTTGTTACCGTGATTCCTGCCACCCAAATCCTGTCAATTGTCCCCCCTGTCATTTCTTCTGTCACTCTGGCCCCCAACGCTCTGTTAGTCACTCAGGTCTTAGCCAGTCAAATGGTCTGCCCTGAGGACGTGGAGTTGGTCAAGCAGTTATCTCACCAGAGGCATAAACACTCCCTCTACTCATTGAAGGAGGGTCTTATTTATTTTTGGTCACACAATTGGGTTCCCCCCTCCTTACGAACTGAGGTATTCCGCACACATCACAATCCCCCCACAGTCAGTCATCTGGGTACTAAGAAATGCATCAAATTGATCAAACGGACCTACAATTGGGCAGGTTTGACAAAAAAGTTCCAGCTTGGATCGCCAACTGTATTACTTGTGCTCAGGCTAAGTCAGACTGCTCCGGTAGGAATGGTCTTTTACACCCCTTACAGCAGGCGGAGGGTCCATGGATGTTGGTGTCTTTGGACTTTATTGTCAAACTCCCCTATTCTAATGGGTTCACAGTGGTGATGGTGGTGGTGGATCGTTTCACAAAATTTTCCCTCATTATTCCTTGCAATTCCACAATCACGTCAGAGGAGACTTCCCACCTTTTTGTGCGTCACATGTTCTTGATGTTTGGTCTCCCATAGGAGATTATTAGCGACCATAGTTCACAGTTCACAGCATGGTTTTGGAGTTAACTCCTATCTATCCTAAAAATATCACCCTGCTGTTCCACAGTGTACCATCCTCAGTCTGATGGACAGACCAAGCAAGTCAACCAAGTCCTTGAACAGTACCTGTGTTGCTATGCTGCGGCTGCACAGGACACCTGGGCCAACAACCTTCCCCTCGCTCAATTTGCTTATAACAATGAAACACATGCATCCGCGGGGTTTTCACTCTACAAAGCGATGTTGGGCTATAATCCTTCATTTTTGGTTAGACCTTTCTTGCGGCCTGAGGTTCAAGCTGCCGCGGATCATGCTGAACATATTTGGTCAACCCAATCCTTGGTGTGGGAACACCTCATTAAAGCTATTGATGACTATAAGCGGTTTTCAGATCATAAGCAGCTCCCAGGTCACGATATAACAGCAAGCTTCTATTTTATGCTTGGTACCCGTCATTTACATATTAAAGCGCCTTCCATAAATTTGCAAGTAAGCATTCCAGCCCCCATTTGGTGGAAGAGGTCTTGGGTAATGGCGCATTCTGGTTGAAGCTTCCAGCTCACTGGAAACAGCACCCTGTCTTCCACGCTTCCCAGCTGTCACTTTCAAGGGTACAGTTCCTGCGGAACCTGAACTGATCATCATTGAGGATGCAGAAGAGGCTGAGGTGGAGAATATCCTGGAATCCTGTAAGTCGAGCCATTCCATTCAAAATCTCATGGTGTGGAAAGGTTATCCAGCCTACGAGAACAGCTGGGTCAAGACGCACATTTGTGCAAACTGTATGGAATTGGTCAAAGTGTTTCACAAATCCCACCCCAATGCTCCCTGCCCTCCCCATAAACCTGCAATGGTAATGGCGATCAAATTACCCAAGGCGCACAAGAATGTGGCTCTCATGCAGTTTCCCAGTGGTGGGGCCCTTCCCTTGGAAAAAGGAAAGGGTAATGTAAGTCCTAGGGAACATCCACTGGGTGTTGATTGGGCCATTTTACCGTTACTGAGCAATAAGGCACTGAAGAGGATGGCTGTACCCCTCATTACTAGGGCGATCTTGCTCATGTGGTGGACGAGTGCTGGGTAACAGCTCTTCCACTTCAGATCCTGCCCCCAGTATCCACACTCACCTCAGCAGAACTGCTATGGGGAATCAGTGAAAACTGCGCTGAAATTGCCAAAATGAAATTGATCAAAACTAATTCAAGTGGCAATTAGAACAATGTTCAGATTTCAAATGGTCGAAAAGGTATAAAGACCAATATATTGGTTGGAATGCCCAACGGTTCTGATTCAGTTAACATGACAATTGGAAAATCACCCCCTCCCAAAATTGTTGGGGATCATCCCTGATGGGCAGGTAACAGCATCAGACACCATTGACAAGGGTTTGAAGCTCCCCGCTGGTAAATTGGGCATTGCGCTCAATGCAATGCCACTGACCAAATGAATGGCCCAGCAACTGAGCGTGGGTGGGTTGGGCGTCCTGAACCTGTTCCCAACCAAATGGACCCACCCCTATGAGGGGTGGCCTTGGGGGATTCCTGTTGCTCGTTGGGCTAAACACCGTCACACCAACTGTCAGAAACACAGTTGAGCCTTTGTTGGATGTGTGAGGTCAAACCAACAGTGACTTGGCCTGTCGCCAAATTCTTCAATGTCAGTTCCCAGTTAAATTATCTGTTCCCATTCCCAAACAATTCGCCAGTTAGGTCAAACTTGCGGGACCTGATCCAAGCTTGTTTCTCCTCTAAAATTGACTAAGATATATTCAGTCACATCACACTGAGAAATTTGTTGGCCAATTTTTCTTACTTAAATTTTCCATTAAAAAAACCTTCCTCAAAATTTAGTTTTTATATGTTGAGAATTAAGCCGCCTCTTCCACCAGCGCCCTTATGCCCCTTGGGGTCAACGGTCATGTTTATCTGGTATTTTATTTTGTGCCTATACAAAATTCTGGCTCACTGGCAGATAGTGTTGAAAATCCTTTCAGTTTCATATTTGTCATACCAGTAGCAGTGCCTTGGTCATTCTGGTTTGCCATTTGGGTGCTCTGGCATCTTGGCTGGCAGGCCAGTCTAATTCTTACTTGCTGTTCACTTGAAAATGGCAGAGTGATTGAGTGGCACTTTAGTCAGCATTTTATGCAAAAACGCAGCCTTGGCGCCTTTGCAATGGGCAACTTCAATTAGTGCTACCATGTTTGTGTACAATATTGGACACCACAGCAGCACAGACCACTCTCCATTTCAACTTCTGTATGGTAGACAGCCACTCTGCCTCCATTATTATATTCAGTACTCAGTTCAAATGATGCAATTAATCCAAAATAACTATGTTGAGCAACTAGCAAAGACCCTAATCAAGTTGCAATCTGAAGCTTATAAAAATGTGATTAGTCAAAAAACTATTCAGAAGAGCTATGATGATGCTAAATGAGCTATGGTGACTAAGTTCAAGGAAGGAGATTTAGTAGTATATTGTGACACTCATAGCGCAGGCCACCCGCACAAGCTAGCCTCGCTTTGGAAAGGTCCATTTATTATATTGGAGAAATTGTCTGAAGATGTATATACCATTAAGGATCAAGGCGGCTGGGTTGTGAATCAAGTACATGCTAAGTTCCTTCATCCGTATCATAAAGAATCATAATACAAAAAGAAAAAAGAGAAAAAAGAAAAAAAATAATAATTTGGATATAATAAATATAAATATTTAATAGTAATAAAAGTAATAAAAAAGAAGATAATTGAAAGCCTTAGAGTTTAATTTATAGATTTGATGTTTCGCTGGCATTAGAACTAGATATCCCTTCTTTGGTAGGGGGAGGAGAGTGCGATCAAAATGGAGAAGCCTGTAGCAGAATTGGAGCAATGCGGATCTCATACAAAAACCAACTATCTAGACCCTGTTGGAGATGTGCCAAACCCAAGTAAGCTTGGCACAAGGCATGCTGGCCCTGTCAGCTTAGGAAAGGCCATTGAACTAAAGGGAAAGACCATTGGAAGGGACTTCAGAATAGGCAGGAAAGGTTTGACTCAGGAGTAAATGTTGCAGAAAGGAAGATACAATCATCAAGAAGGCTCTCAAGGCAGGGGTAAATGGAGGGGAGGAACTCTTTCACATGAAAAATTTGCAAATGGGCCTCATCTAATACCCTGTGCATGTTGGGCGTGGTATTGGTGGGAAGCGAGAAAGGAGGGAAGCAAACGCATGCACCCAAAAGAGCCATCTGGGGGCATACTTCTTGGTAATCCCCTTTGCCAAGCTTTTGCAAAGAGCTCAGTATAACAACAGGGTGTGCCAATCCTTCAAAATCCGAGCCTTGAAGCCCAAAGAGATGTAAAAATTGGTATGTACTGATGTGGGTTCACACCAAAGCCTAGCATCTGAGTTAGAAAAAATAAGTGCCTGATTGGCCTCATAAATATTGTATGCAGCAATCTCAGGAGCGATAGCAAGTGTGGATGACAAGTAGGAATTCATAAGCTCTGACATTGAATTGAGCTCAAGACCCAATGAAGCCACACTGCCTGCACATAAAGAGGAAGCAAGATTCTTAGAAGTGAAGATGCTAAAAAGGGAAAACAAGAAGTCTGGAAGAAGATCCCCTTACAAAGTGAATTGATGATGGATCAGGGTTTCTTGGGACTGAATGGCTTCAGAAGGCCAAAGAGATAAAGAATAAGTCAAAAGGGGATCCCGCTTGACCCATTGGGATGTTTGACTGACAGTACTTGAAGCCATGGGGGCTTGTTTGGGTTCATTGATTGGTGTTATTGCAGCAGGATGTGAAGCCAAACTCTCTAGTACTGTGGAAGCATAGCTGGTCGACCCAGCTTGAGGAATCATGGGCAACATGCCCAAGTTGACCATAGCATGTTTCATGGACTTGCTTAGCCTTAAGAAGTCTCATCTGTCTGAGGCATAAAGGCTATCAAGATAATGTTCATACTTTTTTTAGTACTAGATGGTCCCAACCTGAGGGGGATTCATTGATGTATAATGTTCATACTTTGATGAACACAAAAAGTTAGACATTGTGACCCAGAAAGAAGGGTACCCACCGCTTATATCCAATCAAGGTGGGGGAAGTGTTGAGTAATCTACTGGACCTAATTATTGGATATTTGATAGGGACATAATAATATTAACATGCTTAACTTATTATGGATCTGGTATATTCTAAGCTTATGCAAAGCTTAGGATCTGCAGCCTAGCAATTTCACTTAATAATATTTAACTATGATGACATGGGCTCGAGGGCTTTGTTGGTTAGGTCAGACTTAATATTGAGTTTTGACTTAATGACTTGGGCACATGGGCTTTGTTGGTCTATGTCAAAATTAGTTTTTAATGTAGGTCAAGTTTTTGATAAAATTAATTACTAATTAGTGATACAAATTGCCTTGGTATGTGCTGCCAGTTGCTTGTGAAAGAGAATTGGTTCAGCTAATTGCAGATATATCTGAAATGCCATCTTGAGAATGATGACATTATTTACAATGACCCTGAGGCTGAGCAAGATGCCCTGAGTTGAAGTATTTGTAGACCCTCAAATGAACATTTTATATATTCTTCTGGCCAAGTGCCATTGAAAATGAGATGTCATGGGCAAGATGTGGTGAATATCAAACCCTATAAATTATCTCCAAGTTGATGCTAATAAAATATAATCAGCTATTACCACTAGTTTAAAGTTTAACTTATAAGCTTTTTGTATTTAATACATTAAATTATATTAAGTTGAGGATTTACTTGGGATCAGTAAGATCAGGGCAGCATTCCATCATCCAAGTAATGACAGGGGAGTACAAATTTAAAGTACTATTACCAAGGAGTTATATCTTGAATTATAGTCACCATCTAGTCTATTGTTGTCATACAATAGATATATGAAACTCCATCACACTGAAGAAGAAGAACCAGCCATCTGAAGAGGACCAAAATTTAACGGTAAGTATCCAGCACCCTCAGACTTCAGGATAGTTAGCTAATTTTATAATGAAGGATCTATGGTACCAATCTGTGACCTGACAGGGGTGGTGGAGGGAGATGGTGGCAGTGGCACAGAGTGCCACATGGTACTCAGCACCACTTAAGATGGCAAAATAAAGGCTGGGGTTGGTACTATAAGATAAAAGTTCAGATATCCATTCATATAAAATTTAGGGTAGGAGATACAAAGGGAGGTTCATTATTGACTACAAGTGTGGTGTTATTGGAGAGGTAAGTACAATTGATAGGTATAGGATATTTTTATTTATCTATGGAGTCACTACCACTGCAGGAGTATCTTCCTCAGAGGGGAAACTGATATCAAAATAGACCTTAAAAATGCAGAAGAAAATAAAGCTATTGGGCACAAAATTGGCAGTGGTGATATCAATTATTGCCTCGTTGGTATATGGGAATAAATACCCATAGTTGACTCAGAGGTAAAATCAGATGTTCAATTGAGGGAAAGTGAGAGGGTGAGGGTAAATTGGTGGTTACATACAAGATGGAGAGCTAAGTCTATTGGGGGGAATATAACAGCCAGCCAAGCTCAGCAGACTGGATAAACCTGTCCAAACATATTTTCTGATAGGGCAGAAAATGCTGGGGGGTTTCACCACTGCCCATACTAGAGCAGCAGGTGATGAGTCTAAGGACATCAATGGAATGGTGGCATGGCAAGTTGGAGTTAGATAAGTTTACTTTTAAAATAAAATGCACAAAAGTGGATCTATTGGAAGAAAAGGCTCCATTTTATACTCTTTTGATATGTGATATCTAGATCCTGGATCTATCATGGATATCTAATTGATCAATATACTGTAGCAGTGTTACCATATATTAAAAAATAGACTCTGATTAGAAAATGTTCTATGATCCATAAACCTGTGACTTTACTGAAAATCTAAGGTTTACTATAGGATAAAAAATATCTGAGAGCTAGTTTAGCTTTACATGAAACTTGAGGGGTTGTTGGGCCCTAGCCTAAAATTTGATCCAAGGTTTAAATTGGAAGTGAAGGTGTCACTTCAAATTTGGCCATTTTTGATATTGCAAACATAAGCCCTTTAAGATTAATTATCACAATTTAATTTGAGGCTAAGAGTATCAGAGCCTGTTTGCGTATAAACTGGCTTATAAACCCACTTCTGCCTAATGTCTAAAAAGGTATTATGTAATCTATAGTTTTTACTAGGTTTCTTAGCTGCATAGGCATACTTTTCTTATAACATTACGTACTAGGGAATATATGTTTAAGTAAAAACAAAAAGTACTTAAAACAGACCATCTAGTACTAAAAAAAGTACTTAAAACAGTAGCTTTGGCTTCAACCATGCTAGTTGGCTCATTGTGGTAGGTTGAAGATTTACAGGGTTTTCCGGGCCAATTCATTATTTTCCATTGTTTTTTTGCATTCATTACAGGACAATCCATATATTTTTCATTGATTTTCGCATTCATTACAGGCTATTTCACTGATTTTTGTACCCATGGGCAAATTTTGACTTGGTTTTTAATAGATGCAAAAATTATAAAAAAATATGAATTGGCCTATAATGGATGCAAAAATCAATAAAAAATATATGAAATGGCCTGTAATGAATGCAAATTGGCCTGTAAACCCTTGTATTCAACTGTATAGTCTAGCTCAATCAGGTTTTTATAAATATTGGCTGAACATTCACTGAATGATGATGCGCATACAGACAATTGGGCTACCTGCCTCAATGAAGTAACCTGCGGTGATGTTTAGTTTGGGGGCGATACTATAGTGAAACGGTCGCTTCTGTAGCAGTTGATGCAGTAAAGGTACTCAAATAAGAGCTTTATTTGTCCTGTTCTTTATACTGGGCCATAAGTCATATAATGAGCTCTGAAAATTTTCACAGCTTCGCAACTTAGTTGGCTTTGCAGCCAAAATTATTATTGCCATAATCAAGTGCTTAACGGTTATCTATCCCCTTAAAATTGTACTATTAGTATAAGTGTAAAAACGGGCTTGCTCTATCTAAAGTCCTACAAGGTAACTAGCTTCTACTATATCGCATTTTCCGTTATAAAAGATTTAAGTGTTAGTATAACTAAGAGACATCATTATAAAGTTATTTTACAATTATGTTTCGTCCAAACCTTGCTATGCTACGTCCATTAAAAGCCCAAATAAACCCAGTGTAGATTTCAAAAATTATCATAAACAATAATAGTACTACTATACCAACTTTGTTAGCACAATCTAAGCCCACACCCCAAACCTTAAGGTACCTAGTAATACCCGGGCACAGTTTCAAAAATTGGGCTGTTATTAAAACTTAGACTTGTAGTAAAATAGGCTAGAAACACAATCGCACAAAAGTTTGAGCAAGCATACAGATAAACAGACTAATGGGTGGGTACACATGAAGTAAAGCTTGCGATGGCTACTAAACAGATAAGGCTAATTCTCCTATCTTTAAAGTGTTACCCATTTTTTCAGTAAACCATAGCCCATTTTGAAGGATAAACCATTAACGACTAAAAGAATCAAACATAAACGTGTGGGAACTAGCGCTGGTTTGCAAGGTTGAAAGAATCCTGAAGAATCTGGTCCCATCTCTCCTCATTGTTCCTTAAGGTTAGGGCGCTTAGGAATCCAGGCATCGAACCATACTTCCGGAGATACATGTTACGGAGGGGGTGATCATGTCCATATCCGCATCGCCTTGGATTTGGAAATTGGCCAGGCTCTTGTCAACGTCGTTGGTAAACTTGAGTATGAAATGATACGGCTGCCCCTGGGGTCGAATCTTGACCAGGGTGCTCCCTAAAACTTCAATGTCGTAGCCCAACACCGACACTATAGTTCGCTTGAAGTCAAGCGTTTTGGCGCGCAGCACACCGTTGAGGCGGCTTGTTTTTTCCTCGTTGCTTTCTTTCTCGGCACGCAGCTCCTCAATCTCCTTCAGAGCGTTCTCCAGGCTCTCGGCTGGGACAAGTCCTTTAAGGGAAGGTATCCCTTGGGTCAATTTCAGCAAACGGTTATTTTCAAGCCGAAGCCGATCCAGATGGGACTTCTTGATACGCAGGTCCACCGAAGCAGGGTTATCCTTGAGTTGTAAAATCTAAATAAAGTTCAATAGTCAACCAGCTAAACCCTACTCTATAGGGTAGTTCAAAATGATAGTCCATGGCGGCGTTGCGCAAGGTCTCATCAAGGGTTTCTGCTTTGGTCTTCCACTTGATAAGTTCTAATGGTTAGCTCCGACTTTATTGCCAAAACCTTTCGCCAACTCCGATTTATCGTACGCCTCGATATCCAGCGGTGAGAGGTTCTGCTGGAGCTCGTCCTTTTCTTTTAGGAGCTTTTTTACGAGCAGCAGCATAGCCCTGCGCAAGGTTTGGAGCATCTCTTGGCATTCCTTGGTGGGTTTCTCTAACGAGTTCGTTTCGATCGTTTTGTTTGCAACCATCGCCCTCTTTTCTATTAGCACTTGGTTTGAGCTTACTATCTGCCTATAGAAATTATCCAAGTCATCAGAGATGATATTGAAGTAACGTTCGGTTTGCTTTATGGGCTCGCTTTGAGGGGCTTGAGTTGCTGCCGCTTGAATGCTGGCTTCCAAATAAGCTTTGTAAAGCTTATGTGGGGTGTCAAACTCGGGAAGCCTTTCCAAGTAATCCACCCTAAATAGTTACTCAAGCAATCATAAGCCTCTACCATCTTAAAAAGGCTGAACCATCTTTCTGAAAGCCTAGGCGTAAAAGTTCGTTTTCCTTTTTAACCATCTTAGCCGAGCTATTGGCAAGCATCAGTTTTTCTTCGAGCTCAAAGATGCGCTGGTGCTGTTTTTGTGAATCGAGGCTCTTAAAACCTTCCTTCTGGGATCTCGCCTCCGACCGTATCCTCTATACCAATACCATAAACCTCTGCAGTGGTGAGCTTCAACTTACCGTGAGCTCAATCTCAAGTTCATTAAGTTGGTTTTCTTTGAGCATCAATAGAAGTTTATCCATCCTCGTGCCAAGAGGTGTCTGGCTAAGTTTGTTGGCAGCTAGGTTGCTTAGTTTGCAGTAAAAAAGCATACCCGAATCAAAAGCTCTTTGAGCACCGTGACTTGAAACATTAGGTGAGCGAGATTCGTCTCTTGGCTTCAAAAGATTTGCTTTCTAAAAAACGTTAAACCAGTATTGATAGGAGCTGATTCAAGTATCCTTTAGAATCACTGACTGGAGTCTATGCGTAATATACTAGGCAAACCGCAAAACCTCGAGAATAAGTGAACTAGAAGAATAGGCCAACATCACATAAAGCCTAAGCAAAAACCAAATATAGGGATATTTCACGTGATTGGTCACGGTAAAAACATACGGAATTTAAAGCAACGTGTTTAAACCAATTTAAGGCATCATGCGAGAAAAATAACACCAATAAAACTGTACCACCCGCTATAAATGGGGAAATTTAAGGCAAAAAGACAATAAAATTAAAACATTGGAAAAAAGGATAAAGAAAGCAAAGCGCGTGAGTAAAACCCCTAGACAGTTATACTCTTACCTTGCAAGGGGGCTCATCGAGTCGAGGTACAGATCCTGAACATAGTTTTAGCATTCAAACCTTAAAGCACTCAACCTTCCGTTGAAGCATCCTCAGTGATCTTTAAAGCCGAAGATTTGTCATCGATCTCTCGTTTATTACCAGACATTGGAAATACGAAAGTACTGGGGAGACCCGATGAGCTCGGTACTACTTAAAGCTTGTCAGATATTACCCTCTAATGGGGTTCGGCTCTTGCAATCTGACTTGTGATTCGATTGATAAAGCACATTTATTCACGCTATTTTCACCCAATTTGGTATTTTCATAAGCTTCCAGTTGTTCAGTTACTTTGCGCAGTTGACCTATCATACAAATTTAGGAAAAGCGCAGATTTAACCAGCTTATCACCCATGCTTTGCTAAGGTACTGCTGCTTTGGGTATCAATCTAACTGAAAAACGTATTGTATATTTTTTGCAATTACGTATTTTTATTTAAAATCTGTCACCTAATTGTTTTCTGAGATTTTAATCATATTTATAGTTTTAAGCCATTTTAGATCTTACCCAACTTTATATAATTGAGATACCTATATAAAGTATTTTCTTTTAATGTTACTTTGCTTATATATTTTAGGTGCACTTTTTCCTGCTCCAAGCTCAATTTAACCTTTTGTAGAAAGTGGAGTACTCTCCAAAAAAGATCTCTAAATTTTTAAGGTATATCAAACCATAAGTTTTGGTAAAAGGTTATCATTGAAAATTTCACCAATCGTCTTTTGATTTAGACAATATCAGAACATATCTTAAGTCTTGATTATACTATCTTATATGGTTGTTAAAATAAAGCTTTGACCAACACTTATAGTCCTTAAGCTTTTATGTAATTTATTTGTTGATAAACATAGAATTAAGCTGACATAGATGGTAGTCAACCAACCTTGTAAACTAAAAGACATCGATTAAATTTAGCAGTACGTAATTTTTTAGACTGCTAATGATCTACATACTGTAGATTAAGAGTAGTTAAAACAGTAGATTGATTGCTCTATTATAAGTTAAATTAATTATAATGTTACCTATATATACTAAAAATTATCACTTTGATAATTTAGGCAGTGTGACATGAAGATTGCTGCCATTCTAAACCTTAACTGCGCTTTAAATTATATAATTGCATCTATAATATCAAGTTTTTATTATACTTTAATCTGTAATAGATAATTATAGGAGGATACCCCAGTGGTAGAGTATAGACCCTCTACCACTGCCCCCGAGTTCGATCCTGGTAATGGACTTTGGGTAGGGGACGATTTTGACTGTGTTGGTTTTGCGCACCTATGCCCCGAACCGAGATAGCGAATAGCAAAGGCGGTCCATGGAGTTCCTGGCCTATCATACGCCGCGCATGGAGGTTTTCCGGGTTTTATCCTCCTTTCCCATTTTCTTCACTTCCCTAATCGGTGCGGTATCGTCCCCAGGTCGGCCCACCTCAAATAAAATTTAAATTAATGGATAATTATCCTATCAATTTCATAATTATCTGGCACAATTTTGCATTGTCCTATAAGATACAATTTTTAAATCCTATAAATTAACTAAATATTTAATTTATTATCATGATTCATTTTATTCAGGTATCATATCTCTAAATAAATTCTTAGTCTGATAGCTTTATATATACCAACTTTAAGAGTATGAAATGATATAATATGTAAGTGAACAAGAGGTAATTTATCTACTCTTAGCAGCTATAGAATATGAGGTTAAGGTAAAAGAAATAGTAGCAAGCTTAGGTAAGGGCTTTACCAAATTGCAAGAAAGTGAATATGAGCCAAGAGGTAACTAAAATTTAGGTGCAAGTGAATCAAAATGGTACCAACCCTTGATAGATATCTAATGAGTATAATAATGATCAAAGCATCTGTATTATCTTATCTGATTTTTAACCTTAATAAAAATACATCTTATTTTAACCATTTAACCTTAGTCAAGGGTTAGTTGAGGTTAAAAGTTTCATCAAATATAAGATTATAAACTCAAAGGCATATGCCTTATATATTTTTATTTTTATAGTTTCAAAAAGATTATGTGCCATACCATATTTTTATATTTTTTTAAATTAAAGTTCTAAAAGTTAGCTAAAAATTGTTAAAAGCATAAGTACTCCACTTTGTAAGTCTGGAAACCCAACCTCTTGGATTAGCCTGTGGGAAGTTCTCTTATAGATGCAAGAGGGGAGGAAGGTACCTGTGTAGCCTGGTACAACTGGGTGGCTTGGCCTGGTGTGATTATTGAGCGGTGGGTCACTGCTCTGCCTCCACCCCCAAAGAACTCTCCTTTCCTGTTTCTTCCCTTGTGGAAAAGATGAAGGGGTCTGTTGGGAGGTGGTTCAGACTATGGGCCACAAGAAGGACCCTCAGACCCATATTACCTCAACTCTGTAATCCCCACTACCTCAAGGACTGGATACCCCACCCTTAAAATTTAGAAAAGCCTTAATGAGCAAGAAAACTTAGTTTGTATCACAAAACATGAGATCATAAGTCACTGATCTGGGTAGAGAATCTATCCCCATTTTTTTATATTAATATTACTAACAAATTTGACTTCCCCAAGAGCCAGTTCTGCCAAATGCATGATCTGAGCAAATCTGCTCAAGTTTAGTTTAAGTGAAGTACCTCCACTGTGGATCTAGAAGTTCTGTTGTCAGAGCTTCTATGATCTTGTATGTAAGGTATCTAAAAATACACCTCAAACCCAGGCTGTTCTTTGTGAACCTGACCAAGGGGGACCAGCAAAGAGAGGACGTCAGCCAGCCCAGTTACAAGTCATCCCCTCAATTATACCCTCAACCATTAAGTATAAGACAGCCACCCCTCCTAGGGCCATTTGTCAGTTCATTTTTTTTGGTTAAACTACAATAAAAAAAATCCAAGTATTTAAATCAGCGCTAGTTCTTTATATTTTAGGTGCACAGGCCATACACACCAAAACAACCAAGCACTGTTTGATGACAGTAACCTGGAAATAAGGGCAAAATATACTGTATTCAGAAATAGGTTTTTTATTAATAAAAAAGCATACTTTAGTATCTAATACTGCCAGTGGCTCAGGGGCTTGCTAAAGATATCTTTGATTTAGGATAATTTTAGCTGCATTTGAAAAAAGATCCCCCTCTAAATTACAATCATCCTCAGATAGGCTCTTCTCTTTTCCAAATATCCTAATGGTGCAATTTTTAACTACCAAGTAACTCTTAGGACTGATAAACTAGAGTTGCAATATCCAAATTGGGCAGGAGAGCAGATACTTAAACTTGGTCATTCCTATAAATAGCAATATTCAAATTACAATCAAGATACCAGTAGTTGGCCATAATTATAGTAGGGCCCTGTCACTGATTATTTTACAACCGCTTGGGGCAGGGTAGAATATTTATAGTAAATAATATAAAGAATGGTTGGAACACTGAGGTTACAGTCTATGATGATCAGTAGCTTATGGAAATGAAAGTTGCACCATCTGGGATTTGAGATTTAATTGATCATTGTAAATACTAGATAAAGAAGGGCCCCAGAGAATTCACCAAATAGTAATTTAATACATTTTGGAAACTATAGATAAAGTCAGGGCCCACAAGGCAAGACAATTATACCAATCAATCAAACACTGTATATAAATACTAGTGAAACTATAAGATTAAATAAATAATAAAAGCATCACAGATAATTGGTCAAACCAATTATAGCAACAACTTTTATAACCTCTTCCCACAGACTTTTCTAGTTTACTAACTACCAAATATTTTAACTTTGATCACACCAAACACAACACCATCAGCGTTCTGTGCCCAATGAGCGTTGATTGGGCACATAATCCATCAATAATGTGGCCCACCGTGCAATAGTGGAGGTCATAAGGAGCTATGCTCCTAAACTGTTTCTTCATCTGACATACCAAAAGGTCACCCCAATCTGCCAAATTCAGTCCAATGGACCACCACTGCTTCATTATGATCTGACATCCAAGAACCTCACAACCCATTGCATGGAAACGCCATTGCCATCTTCCTGACTTGACTTACCATCCCGCCACAGGCTTGGCATGATCCAGACAACCTGAGGCCTTACAACCCACCAGCTTTGGAATGACGTTCAAGAGCAATAAACGCCTGTTCTTACAACCTAGACGAGAATCTCAGCCACTAGATCATCCAAATCAAAATTTCCTCAGGGAAATTTACCCCAGTTTTTAATACATTTGATCTGTAATATCATTACCCTATCTGACTCCTTGTAACAGTTTAACCCACCCCAACAACTGTGAAATAATCACCAAGGCCACCGCATATCTAAATAAAACCAATTTGATCAATTTGTGATCCTGAATCTTATTGTTTCAAATCAACTCCTAGTGAACCTAATAATCATTATATATGGAAAAAAATAGGAGAATTTTGGGGTTGATACCAAACGCCAGCAACTGCAAATCTAGGAGGATTAATTATCCTCCATGCCTCTCCCACCCTTAAGGTTGCCCCATCAAGACCCATAGTTAACCTCATTGCAGCCATTTGGTTTGCTATGGGTCCTATGGTACATTACTTAACTTCTATTACCCTCACAACAACCATAGGGCGTCCCTCCTTCAAGTCGTTAATGCTGCTATGCCACTTCCATTTTAATTTTCACTGGGTTGTCACACACCCAATTTGGAAGCCCAGTTCTGAAAGTTTTGAATTACACTTCCAATGGGGCAGGTTTAATCTTGAAGTTACACTGGGCGGATTCTCCGAAAATTGATAGATTTAAATGAAAATACAGGTTATAATATGACCTATCTTTTATTATCAAAAAGAGGGAATATTTATAGGCTTTGTAACTGCTCATAATTTATCAGAGCAAATTAATCTTGAGCGATCAAATCTTCATTCAATTGATTGGGATCAGATTGATTGTTAACCTTGATAAAGTGCGATATATTGCTCGCTCCTTCCAATGATAATGGGGGAATTGATGAAGTGGATTTTCATTATATGAGAATTTGGTGAAATCATGACACTTCCCCCTCAAGATTCAATTGTGGTGGAGGATGACTTCTTAAAAACCTAGGATGAATATGATTTACCACTATACCAGTATCAATATGAACAATCAAATGCTCTAATCCTTTTCAAAATATAACTCTATAGGGACCAGACCAATTAGTTCTCAACTTTTCAGTCCGCCCACCAGGCTGAGAATGATAGTACATAACATAATCCCCAATCTGGTATT
Organism: Massospora cicadina; assembly: GCA_022478985.1. Classification (NCBI taxonomy): domain Eukaryota; kingdom Fungi; phylum Entomophthoromycota; class Entomophthoromycetes; order Entomophthorales; family Entomophthoraceae; genus Massospora; species Massospora cicadina. The sequence continues at coordinate 68,357 of JAKSZP010011882.1, forward strand.
CAGGTAGGACAGATTTGTGTTGATTGCTCCTTTGAGTCTCTTCTCATGTGGTTGTTTTAATTGAATTCATTGCTTGAGCCTGAAGATGGATAAGCTTGTTGGCTGAATTCCTCATAATTAAATCAAAATATCCTGGGATGCTTTCCTCAAGGATTGTCTGAACACTAGAAGGGACTGAAGGATCCCGCCCATATATACACTTAAATGGGGACATCTTGATAATGTGGTAGTAGCTTATCCGATAAGCAAACAAGGCACTAAGCAAATAAAAATTCCACCAAGTCAGGTTAGTGGATGCCATCTTTCTTAGAATTGAGACCAGGGTCCCATTAACTCGTTCAATGGCCCATCTGTAGATGGATTATATGGGACAAAAAATCGCTGAGTAGTGTTAAATAACGTGGATAACTCCTGTATAAGTTGCGAGGTGAAGTTAGTCCCATTATCTGACATATGGACCTTGGGACACCCATGTTGAGAAATGATTTGCTGATATAGGAATAACGCTGTAGTTTTATCTGAAGGGGTAGCAATGGAAATGGCCTCAACCCATTTAGTTAAATGGTTGACAGCCATAATATTATAATGATTTCCATGCAATCCCCTAGGAAAAAGACCTACAACATCAATGCTGACCACCTCAAACGCCTTAGTCAGGGGAATAACTTGATGTTAATATGTGGGGTTGGTAGTTCCATGGCATTTGCAGATAAGAAATGAGTCAAGGGTCTCTCAAATGAACTCAGTCATGTTGTTCCAATAGTATCAAGTCTTCAACCATTCTTGAGACTTCTTTAAGCTGCTATGACCAACTTGCTCATGCCTTCCATTATAGCGTGAAATCTAGAGTTGAGATGTAGGAAGGGCAACCACTTAGATTTGACTTTCTTATACAAAGCTTCATCTTGAATCATAGTATCTTTGGTAATTGACTTTAGGAAGGCTTGATCTTCTTCAGTTTCTTGATCCCATAACTCAGGTTGTCCGATAAGATTGTATAAGCGTTCTTCTTTTTCTAGTTCCAAGGTCATAATAGGCAGTTGGGACAACCCATCAGCATTTTGGTGCTGAGCCCCTGAGCGATGAACAATGGAGAAATCGTAATTTTGCAACATTAAAGCCCAGTGGGCCAACCTCCCATCAGGATCCTTAATGTTCTACAACCATTGTAAGGAGGAATGGTCAGTAATAACAGTGAAATGGTTACCATATAAGAAGGGATGGAAGTGCTTGATTGCTAGAATTACTGCCAAACATTCCCGCTCAGTAACACTATAATTTCGTTCAGCTTTGATAAAGTTTTGCTATAGTAAGCAACAGGATGATCATTCTTCTCTTCATCAAACTGAGATAAGATAGCCCCAATAGTGACATTGCTTGCATCAGTATGTAAAAAGAAAGGTTTATCAAATTGGGGATAAATTAGAACAGGTGCCTTAATCAAAGCAGTACGCAGAGAATTGAATAACTGTCCTTGAGCTGGCCCCCACTCAAAGGAAACTCCTTTTGCAACAGGTGAAATAAGGGTTCACCATATCAGCAAAGTTGGTAATAAATTGCCGGTAATACCCAACCATGCCAAGAAAGACTTGAATATCCCATAAAGAAGAGGGAGGAGGCATTCATTGGATGGCTTGAACTTTGTCTGAGAGGGGTTGAATCCCTTTAACTGAAACCTGATGTCCTAAAAAGTCCATTTAGTTTTGAAAGAATGGGCATTTGGAGGGTTTGAGCTTTAAGGAAGAGCCCCAAATTTAGCTGAAAACTTCTTTTAGATGGTCTAAATGCTCGGTAAAAGTTTTGGAGAACACAGTAATATCGTCAAGATATACCAGAACACAAGTAAGCTTTAGATCCCGTAGCATATTGTCCATGGCCCTTTGGAAGGTTGCTGGGGCATTGCTTAGTCCTTGAGGCATATGAGTTGGTTCAAACAACCCTTCACTTGATATCAGGACACACTTGGCACGATCTTCTGGTGATAACTCGATTTGCCAGTATCCACTGGCTAAGTCCATGGATGAAAAATAGGTGGATCCGGCCAACAACCTAAGAGAATCATCAATCCTAGGTAAGGGATAACAATCCTGTCGAGTAATAGCATTCAGTTGATGATAATCCATCATGACTCGATGAGAACCATCTTTCTTCTTAACCAATAACAATGGGGATGCCCAAGGACTATTTGAGGGTTTTAATAATCCAACCTCCAACAATTGATGCAACTTCTTGGTAACCTGGGCTTCTTCTACTTTAGATTTATGATAGGGCTTCACTTGAATAGGAAGGTGATCACCAGTTTCAACAGTGTGCACTAAATCTTTCATCTTCCCAAAATCGTAAGTATGCTTAGCAAAGATGTCGGAATATTCATCTAACAATTGAAACACTTGTTTCTCCTGTTCAATAGAGAGGTGTTTTCCAATAGCAGGACCCACAGTAACTGATTTCCTGATCACTTTGTAATCCAAAGTCTTGTAGACTCCTGAAGGTTTAACACTATAGATATGAGATAAGGGCAATAACTTGACATAAGAAATTGGATGCTCTCAATCTACCAGTTTTGGCTCATTGGTAAGGTTTTCCAGTAAGACAGATAATGATCCTGAATAAGCATAATCCAATACTCCAGGACAAGGCAAGAGCTCTTTAGCAGAAGTATTGACAGTGCCTTGGACTTGTAACAAATGTCCCTTGGGAATCAAAAAATGCAAAGAAGTGTTAATAATTACTTGTGATTTTGGTGGAATAACTAATTTCTCAGGGGAGAAAATAGGCATCCCCTCTTCAATATCCACCGATGTAGGGGGTAATTTTACGTGAGAATCCACAGCATGATATTGAATTGAATAAGACCTTTTGATTCCATCTAGCAGACATAACCGACGTCAGGTAGAAGCATGATCAGATAAAAGTAAGGGAACTCTATACCCCAAGAGAGACAACAACAAGTCAGGATAATTGATAATCCCATCAAATTCTTATAAAAATTGAGTCCCCAAAAGCAAGTCATAACTCAAATTATCGAGTACAATGACTGGGATGGTAAAGGTTAATTTCCCAATTTTCAGGGGAAAGGATGAAAAAGCTCCAATAGACCAAGTACTCTGAGGTCCGGCTGTGCCAAATTCTTCATAATGAGAAATATCAGGTGTTAATTTGATCCGTTTGACCAATTTTGATGAGACAACATTCATCAGGGATCCAGTATCTATGATGGCTTTGGCATTGACTTGATTCACTCAGAAGTCAATATGGGTAATGGTGCTTCTGAACTGAGAGGATAATGCCAACAAAGAGGGCAAGGAATAAGAAGAATGTTCATCTTTATTACACTCAATCAAACTTTGATGCTCTTGCTGCGCACTCATATCATTATCAAGGTGGAGAATCTTATTGGGATTATCTCTTTTCTTCTTCTCATCTGCTTCCTTTTTAAAACAACGATCCTCAGTATGGAAATAGCGATGACAGTAGTTACACTGGATCGCCCTAGTGTTCTCAGGCATGGCGTAGACTTTGGGGCGACTAGGTCTAGGAGACTCATAAACTCGGGGTTTTTTTGGAGAATTGAGGAGTCAATTCCAATAAGGCCTCCTTGATGTCCAAAATACTTCGGAAATTCTTTTTTACACTGATTAGATAAACTTGCATTTGAGTACTGGAAGTAAAAGCTGACAGAACTGCAGTAATTGCATTGTCCAAGTTTAACCAACCACAGACTACTAGAGTTTGAACTTCCCAATAGAACTGATGAGCAAAGTCTTTGATAGATTCATTTAAGGGGGTTGTATACCCATAAAGGCCTGCTTTTGTGAGGATAAGGTTTGCTCACTCCCAAATTCTTTGATCAACGCTTCTTTGACCTGAGACAAAGTAGAGAAAGTTGTTACATGGGGAACCATAATATCCTGAGCCAAATGAGTAAGGCAATTAGGCAAGTAATTCATCTTTTGGTGATTCGTGGCCTCACTTAATGCCTTTTCTAAAGATAGAGAAAGGAGATAATGCTGCCTTCCCCTGGAAATATTTGTTCTTAAATACTGGATTGAAACTCATGGGAGAATTGGTGGTCAAAACATGCACTCCAGGTTGTTCTGATTGAGTGGAAACATAAGAGGTGTAATCCAAAATTTGAGAAAGAAAATTGAGGGTAAGGACCAACAGCTTCAGTAAAAACTTCACTAATCTGACGATTCAGATCAGCATGCCCTACTTTCTCATCTAATCGGCGAGATAGCTCGAAAATCTGTTCCTGCTGTGCGTTGTACTTGAGTTCCAGCGTCTCAATTTTTGCTTGGAGAAGTTCCCCTTTTGATTTGCAAGCATGTAGTAAGATATCAGTGTCCTTGGCCCATTTTCCCAGATTGATCAATTCATCAGATAATGACTGAAGTGACAAGAGGTTATCAATTGGTAACCCATAGGATTTAGGTTACACTCTTTGGCCAATTTAGAGAATTGTTCACGCAAGTGGTTCATCATGTTCAAGAGAGAGTCAATTTGTTGGTAAGATCCTGAGTGCCCATCAGCACCTGGAGGTCCCCAAGGTCCATCCGCGCCTGGGGGTCCCTAAGGCCCTACACTCCCTGGGGGTCCATGGGGCCCATCAGCTCCAGGAGGTCCACGTGGTCCTACACCCCCAGGTAGCCCACGAGGTCCTTCAACCCCAGGAGGACCCATATTTCCAGAGGCTTTCTCTAATTCATTAACCCAGAATTGAATTCCTGAGTACATTTGTTCCAATTGGAAGAGATGGGTTCTAATTTCCTCCTCCATTGATTGATTACGCTCAGAGATTTGGGAAATACTCTTTCCATTCTCTCTGAATCTCCTGAACTTTCTTGGGGAACTGTACATCAACAAAATTGGACATCCCATAATTTAGCTGAATGAGCTGCTGATGTACTTTGTTGAGGAAAGCCTACTCTCTAATAATAGCATCATGATTATCTCGGCTAAACTCAGAGGCCAACTTGAAAAATTTGGAAATATAATTATTCAAGGACTCGAGTCCTTCAGTAAATTGAGCATCCCTTGGTGGTGCATTCCAACTACAGGTAATAAATGGTATAAGGTAGGATGTACAAGTTGGTGCAAATATTGCTCAGGGGCCAATTCCTGGCATTTGAGAGGTTTGCAGCACTTCCTGAAATATAGAAGGTACAGCATTAGATCAAGATTAGGTATAACGGATTCCAGGGATTAGAACCCCTTTAAGCAATTGATAAATATATTTAATAAAGCCTCAGGCGGTATTTGAAAGTCTGAGGTAAAACTTAAGTTAGGACCATAAAATTTCAAGTTGGACCAAAATTCCAACGCGGAGGGTAATCTTGAGATTTGGGATCCAGTTGAACGGACCCATCATAAAATGCTGCTTTGCTCTTGGTCTTGAGCTTTGTCAGGCAAAAAATGAGAATCCATAATAGTGATAGACGATGTCACTGGTGCGTAACTCAGAGTTACCCTGTAGTGAGCACCAGTCTGGAAGTTTTAAATTGCACTTCCAATGGGGCAGGTTTAATCTCGAAGTTACACTGGGTGGATTATACAAAAATTGATAAATTTAAATGAAAATACAGGTTATAATACGACCTATCTCTTATTATCAAAAAGAGGGAATATTTATAGGCTTCATAACTGCTCATAATCTATCAGAGCAAATTAATCTCTGCGCAATCAAATCTTCAATCAATTGATCAGGATCAGATTGATCATTAACCTTAATAGATTGTGATATATTGCTCACTCCTTCCAATGATGTTGGGGGAATTGATGAAGTGAATTTATCAGAGATATGAGAATTTGGTGAAATCCTGACACCAGTCTTACTTTAATTAGCAGAATTCATGACATAATGAACCAACCAATGACATCAGCACTTTTTGCCCTCATTTCTTTAGATCATTAGAAGCAGTAGCTTATTTAATTGCAATAAACCTACATTCCCTCTTTGACCTAACCTGCCTTGTTAATCCCTTGTTTCGCTCTGCAGGGCATGTAAACAGCTTATATTGACACAGGGCTATGTTCATCCTGCACTAAGAGATCAGTCTGCTCCTCCAGTAGGCATGGTGATAGTAGGGATTCCGAGTTCCCTCACCAGAAAGTTCAGAAAAGGTTCTTGATGCCGTGGCAGAACTTCATGTGCTCTTTTCAACTGGAGGTTTTCAAACTCCTATTCCTACTGATGAACAAAGAAGTGTGGCTCTTCTGGATGCCCTAGAAGGAGAGGACCGCTGTTGATTTAGAGGATTGTTAATTTGAAGCAAAATGAGTAATCATACTCTCTTATTGTAACTAGTTTCTTCCGCAGTACATGCACCTGAGTCTAAAAGATCACGCCTCTTTTGCTTATTCGCCATCTACTAAGGCGCCTCTGATCCATCTTCTCTTGTAGAAGCCTTCACAGCGTTAATTCCTTCAGTTGGGATCCCCACTGACAATGATGTGTCAGCTTTTAAGCAGCCTTGGACACATCTGAAGCCATCAATCCCTCATGGGATCCTCTTCCAATATCGATGGAGGCAGAATTTTCCTTGACATATTCAATTGGGGAAAGACCCATCCATGCAACCATATCCTCACTGGCGGCCATGTCATCTTCTCTGTCAGCAGGTCTTCCTTAATCAAGTTCATCTCAATTGAAGCCACTAAACCATATCTCTTCATGGAACAAAGGCCCAGTAAACGTTCTTCAGGTATTGAAATGGTATCTCCATGTCCTCAGGGCTTCCTAAAGTTTAACAGAATTTCAGTTTAGAATTCTTTATCTCCTTCAACAGAAGAGGATATGATTACAACGTTGGATCCAGAAAGTCCTACTTTAAGGCCCACCCAGATAACGTAGGTAGAAGCTCTTGCAGCGCATGATCAGGAAACTGATCTCCATAACACCAACTTAGGCCCTACGCCTACCATATCAATTACATCTGTCTCACAGGATACAAAGGTTCCTCTAATAAGATGACCCCAAAGCCCCCCACTCTTGAGATGAAAAGTCCATAGTTGTAGATCCCGCCAACCCCATCATGACTTTGGACCAGGATGACCTTACAGGTGACCTCTTTGAGAATAATTAGTACATGCCATGGGCTACTGTCATATTCTGGTGGTTGACTCAAAGATAAACCCTTTAACAACCAACAAATCAGGCCGATTATCCCTCTAAAACTTGGGTTAGTTACTCTAATTCTTAACTAAAGCCAATTACTATTATACGGCTTGAGCCAAATATCTTAACACCAAGTTAATTCAATTATCCACTTTACAGCTCATGACAAATATCTCAACGCCAACTTAAATCAATTATCCACTTAACAGCTAGGGATAAATATCTTAATGTCAATAGATCTAATTATCCACTTGACAGCCCAGGCCAATTATCTCAATGTAATTAAATTTGATTATTCTCTCAAAAGCTTGGATTAAATATCCCCGCATATTCAGGCTGATTATACATGCAAAAACCATTACATTTGGTCATAACTAATTGGAAGAAGTACAGCCATTAATTTTAAGAAATTGTCTGGGATCAATCCTGAAAATAATCTTTAAAAAACCCATGGACAAATAGAATAATAAGACTGACATCATAATGTCATAACCAATTTCCAGCCCTATGGCAAATTCCATATGTTGATCCTTGTAATTGGCATAATAGCACTTGCACATGGACCACCCAAATGGGAGTACCTAGTGCTATTGAGAGAGACCTTCTGACATCCCTATTAGGGGTATGTCATTTAATTGAAATCAATGCCAAATTTCCCAGAAGTCGTACCTTGTCAGCTGCATGACAAAACTCAAATTAGGCTGGTCCTAGGACAATTTTGCACATTTGTATTGCAATTTTTCCCCTGAAGTCTTCCCAAATATGAGAGTATTTTGCCACCAATAGTCCTAGCAATAGATCATAATTGTATCGGTTCAAGGGCCAAACTGAGGTGGAAAATATATATCTGCAGAATTTGTGTGCTTGATATGTGTCTGGGTTATGCCCTTGAGGTATAAATACCGGCGCCTGGCCTAAGGAATTATTATCAAATAATATTATCTAATAAAAGATGTATTTTATTAATTCTTTTTATCTGGCTTTATTATCAAAGTCCTATCTTAAAAGAGTGTTGACAAGCTCTTAAAGTAAAACCTCAGTTTGTATCTTTGTTTGCCTCAGTAGAAGTTCCTAAATAAATAACGAAAATTAAGCCCAAGATTGACCAGAAGAGTTGGATTAATTTGAATAAGCCTAATAAGCTTCTAAATGTCAAAATACCTTAAGACACAAGCTATATCAAGGTTCTTTTGGCCAAACTTCAACATGATTAGATGCACAGGACTTAATTTATCAAGCAAGTGATCCTCAAAATTTAACAGCTGTTGCTCACTCAAAATCGGTGACACTCTCTGAAATGGACCCACACAAACAGTTACTGGAAGATTTAGTCAGAAGAGAAAGTTCAATGAGATGAAAACTAGTGACAAGGAAATCTCTAATTTTAATACCAGCTGCCAAGCTCTGATGCGGGTATCTTCTACTCCCTGGATCTTATCACAGTGGGAAGAGCTCATGTAGATACAACAAGCCTAATTTATCTTACATCTGAAAGCGTAAAAGCTATGCTGAAACTTTATACCAGGGTTTTAGTATTATTACTTCACAGATTGATCCCTCCTTTGGCCTGTTCTATTACCTTAAGGATCAGGCGCTCAAGATGGAATATACATGAAGTACCGCAATGCAACCATAGCATCTCTTGCCAAACGTCTCACAGACAGTCAAGCAACTAATCAATATCTGGTTAATTTTGTCCAACCCTCAATCAAGAATACCCAGCGAATTCTTGCTAGACAAAATCTGGAACTCAAGAAATCTATTGTGTACAAGGAGAAGAACAATCTTCCTGAAATGATCTATTGAACAATTTAAATTAGTTTTACTGAAGTCCAAAAAGCAATTGTGGATAATACAGGACTTGCCAATGAAGCATATGAGGGATTAAACACCCTTGAGGAGCTACTAAATGAAGGAGTTCTGAAGATAGCCGCAGAAGTTCTTGCTCACCATGGGCTATTTCATGAATGGGTACAAAACATGAATACCCTCTGGCAAAAACTAAAAACTCGTTATGATTTCCTATTATCTCAGACTGAACGACTCACCATGCAGGCCACTTCAGGATGAAGAGAGCACCTGGATTTAAATTCAAAGAACGTTAACTTTGAGAATTATGTTCAAAATAAGATGGGTATTTTGAACAAAAACATCAAAGAGGTTGCAGCATTACCAGAAGTCCTAAATAGGGATGAGGAGGATGCCCATATTAAAGAGGAATTTTCAAAAATTTGGACTGTTATGTCAAGATTGCAGGCCAGAAATACTGAAATTACTCAAGAAAATTGGGAACTCAGAATGCAATTATCAACTGCAAATTCCCAAGTAGACAGTATGGCTAAAGATATTAAAAACATAACTTCCAATCAAGCTTTATTAAAAAAGGAACATGAAAAACTTAAAAAAGAATTTGAATCCCTCAAAAAGCAAAGCGGTGGTGCTCATCCAGCATTGACAATAGAGAAATTGGAAAAAGCTCTACCCATTTGGCCAAAAAACAATTTGGAAAAAAAAGGGCTGAATTCAAGCATTGTAATCCAGTAGTTTGGAGAAATATCATGGAATTGATTTATCAGAATTGACACTGATGCTGAAACTGATATTTTGAACATCCGTCCTATGCTAAAGTTCTGGCATTAATCCCAACTCCAGATACTCCACAACGTGAAAGAGGGACAATTCTAAATTATGATACACCAAGGCGTTCAAGTACTAGAAGAAGTACAACACCTGTGCCCAAAACAGGGCGAGATAACTTTAAACCTTATATTTGCCAAAGTTTGATAGGTATGAGAACGTTCACTCTTTTCTCAAGCTATTTGAAAAAGAAATGTGGGGAGCATCAGACCATGCAAAAGGATCTGAACTAATCAACTCACTCGATGCTCATAGCTGTGACCTCATTATGCCCTATTTGGGCAATGAGTAGTCCTATATGGATGCCAAAATTGTGGTGACAAAACAATTTGGAGGGCCTGGAAAATTAGAGACCTGAAAAAGAGAGCTTCTTAATATTGAATTCAAGCAGAATGAGACTATTAAGGACTTTGCGGACAGATTATTCCATATGGCACAAGTCTTGCTCATGTGCATAACAATAGACAAGTTTGACGCTAATAATGCAATGGAACACGCAGTCATGCCCTACCATGACTTACACCATGTCATAATACCTGCATTCAATGGAGAAATGGAAACTTAAGAGCTTACCAATTGCTTAAGAAGCTGTCCCCACAGTTTTGATACCCCTAATTGGCCCAAGGACCAGAAAAAATTCCGATTTTTGGGCCTAAAAAGCAACACTATGTCTGACCAAGGGAAAAACTCCCAAACTATGAACCAAAAATTCGAGCAAAAACAGCAGCCAGTGCTGATTACATGCCATAACTATATTTGAAAGGGGCATTTTGCTAGCCAATGCTACAGATGGTCAGACAAAAAGCCTGGGGTCAACGTTGCTCTAGAAATCAACAGCTACAGTGAGGTGGGAAAAGAGCAGGTGAATTAGAGGCGGAATGCTCTAACTCCACCAATGTTCACCAAACCATTCCACCTAACCCTGGCAAGCTCTTTAGGGACAAAGATGTTGCTGAAGATAACCTCCACCATATTGTGGCTAATGATGTCCTTATGGTTACTACTCATGCCGAATCAAAAACAATTAAACCCTTGAAATTTATCTAAGAAGCCTGAGAAGAGGTGTAAAATCCTTTTTCAAACAGATTATTGATCAAGGTTTGGACCTCCAACCTGGATGTTCGACCAACATACCTTTGCTTAGCAACGTACAAGTAGCCATTCCCATGAAAACCTTAACAGATAACTTCCCAGATGTCCTCTCAAGTCTGAAATCACATCTGAAATTTGGCAGCAATCACAGTATTCATACAATAAATACCTCTGAAAACTACTCTGATTGTACTTATGTGGACATAGCAGTAAACAAGGTGCGAGTTCAGGCTATTGTTGATAGTGGCGCCTCTATCAATATAGTCAGCACAAAACTGGTTGAGTTGAAAAATTTCGCCTAATGTTGCCCACTGTCAGGAATGCGGTACAGCTGGAGCACATTTAACTAAATTTCTGGGCGCATACTGTACCCTACCTCTCAAATCCAGATCTACTGTAATGACAGCACCTGTCATAGTGTTACCAATTATGAACTATGATATCCTAATTGAGACTGATTTTCTAAAGAGATATGGAGTTGTTACCAATCAAAAGGATGATACTCTAACCATTATTAACCAGGCTATCCCACTTTACTATAATAAGGATAGGGCAGTTGAGAAAAAGAAGCCCAGCCTATTCATAAATCTGACCTACAAAGATGGAGTAGTCCCAATTGAGTATGTCAAAGTGCGAAAAGATAAAAACTACCCACCCAGATCAATGATTCAAAGGGCATCCCACTTCAGTCAAATCAGCACATTACTATAGCATCCAGAGATCAAGTAATCATCCCAAATGGACTAACAATTAATATTATGTAAGGACTTTATGGTGAAGTATATCAAACATGGTCTAAATATTGATTTGAGCCAAACATCGCCCCTGGTATCATCATTCCCAGCTGCGGAGAAATTCACATATTGTGTACAAACCTGAAAAATCAGCCCATCTCCATCAAGCAACATCAAACAATACTTTTTCCGCATCTGTTACCTATTATGGAAATTTACTCATTCCATAAATTTTGGAACTTCTGAAATTAGGGCTTCCCAATAAGGGCCTAATCAGCATTAATGTTGTTGTCCCTATGGCTGATTTAAGCAACCTGACCAACTCTGAGAAAGATCAAGCTTAGGAGTTATTTCTAAATATTAGGAAATATTTTCACAAGATTATCTGACTTGGGGTGAGCAAAGGGTGTCATCCACAATATTGATACTGAAGACCATAAACCAATTTGATTATGCCTGATTAGATGCTTGAATTCATCAGAAGAAGCTGTATCAAATGAGATTAAGGAACTCCTTGATTGCGGCATGTTAGTGCCTTCAAAAATTCCTTTTCGCATCAATTTTAATAGTGAAGAAAATGGAAGCAATTGAGTAGTTATTGATTACTGGAAGTTAAACAACATTACAAAGAAGGACTCATACCCTCTGCCACAAGTTGACAGTGCCTTGGACAGGATAGGGGAAGTGAAGTTCTTCTCAACAATGGACCTTATCAGCATATATTGGCAAATATATCTTCACAAAGAAGAGCGTAAAAATGTGCAATTATAGCCCATGAGGGCCTATTTCAGTCAACAAGAATTCTTCAAGGGCTCTGAAATGCCCCTGCTACCTTTCCAAAGGGCCATGAACACAATCCTGGGAGATTTAAAGTTGTCATGTGTACTAGTGTACCTTGACGATATCGACGTTTTCAGCCGCACTTTTGATGACCACCTGGAACACTTAGAGAAGATTTTCAGAAGGCTATCAGCTGCAAACCTTAAAATCAAGCCTAAAAAGTGCCAGTTCTTCAAAGATCTGCTGAAATAACTAATCTTTGTGATTAATAAAGTAGGTCTTTGGCCCCAACCCTCTAAGTTAGATGCCATTTTCAAAATGAAATGGCCTAAGTCTAAGCGAGGTATTTAAGTATTCCTAGGCATGATTAGGTACTATTGCTGATTTATTGCTGATTTTTCACAGCTTGGAGAGCCTCATTTCTATCTACTTAAGGATAATGTCCCATTTGACTGAATTCCAGCTTGCCAAAATTCGTTTAATCAACTCCAATCAGCACTATTGGCCGCGCTCATTCTTTAATATCTGACTTTGAATGTGAATCTATTGTCCAGATTGACTCATCCCTAACAGCAGGGGGGTCATATTATCTCAGATTGAGGAAGACGATGAAGAACATCTAGTTGTCTTTGCTTGTCAGACCTTAAATGTTCATAAAGAAATTATACAGTGACGGAACAAGAATGCTTAGCTGTCATATATGCTTGTAAGCAATTTCAGGTCTACCTGCATGGGACTCATTTCAAATTTGTTACTGATCATGCATCCTTTAGATGGCTGAACAACTTAAGAGAGCCTGAGGGCCGATTAGCCCGCTGGGTGTTAAAGCTCCAATCTTATGACTACACAATTGAGCATTGTTCTGGGGTAAAACATTAAAACGTTGATTGCCTTTCCCGTCTGCCACTATTGCAACACTTAATCTGGCCGCTGATAAATTTTTTAAGAAGATGATCAGTGGAGAGTACCAAGTTGAGCCTGAATCCATCAAAAACTATTATCAGATTTACAACAAGATACAATTATCAAAAATGGGACATTTTACAGGACCATTGAGGGCAAGAAGTATATTTTTACAAGACCATCATACCAAACAGACACTATTTTGGCTTCCCATAAAGCCATAGGGCATGGTGGATTCAAAAAATGAAGGAGCATCTGAAGCAATTCTATTATTGGGAGTCAATACATTTTGATATCTAATAAATGCTAAAATTCTGTGTGGAGTATCAAGGTGAAAAACCATTCCAAAAATCACATTTTATCAGCTTGTTAGGCCCAAGATTGCTTGGCACACTATATCTATCTACATTGTTGGCTCTCTTTCAATAAGCAATTCAAAAGGCCAACTACATTATTGTAGCTATTGACCACTTGGCTAAATGGGTTGAAGCCAAGGCTATTCAGGAAGCAGGAGCAGCAACAACAGTCAAGTTCGTCCTTGAAAACATTCTCCATAAGCATGGATTTCCTCAGGTTATTCTTACTAATAATGGAACAAATTTTACTGCCAAAAACCTTGCCAAGATCAACCAATTAATGAGAGTACAAGGTGTGCTTACTGCTCCCATCATCCTGAAACTAATGGTAAATTTGAACGTGCAAATGGGACATTTGTGAACATTATCAGAAAATTAACTTCAGCCAAACCATCTGAATGGAGTACTTACTTGAGTTCAGCAGTATTTGCCTACAATATCTCCTACCATTTGGCAATCAGGATGTCCCCTTTTCATCTATTATATAGAAGACATCTGGCCCTACCATCACTACTATATTAAGTCCTAGAAGATCCTGGTGAGAACAGTTATCCTCAATATCTTGAGAAGCTTGCGAATACTCTAATCAAACTGCAAGCTCAAGCCTTTGACAATAGTTTTGCCATGAAAAAGGCCCAATATGAAAAGGATTTGGAAAATTTCTATAAATTTGGCCAGCTTTGAAGTACATAAAGTTTTATTTTGCAATACCCATGGATTGGGCTGATTGCAAAAGTTAGATTGTATATGGGTTGGTCCATTTAAAACAATTGAGAAGACATCACAGTTCATATACACAATCAAGGATATTAAAACTGACAATATATACAACTGAGACCATGCAAAAGTCCTAAGAAGTTTCAATAAGCTGGCCAATTAAAAAAGATACAAGTACATAATAAGAGCATTGCATAAAAAGGAGAAAAAAGTTTTAAATAAATAAAAGAAAAAAATATAATAATATATAACCTGATTAATACTATGATTTGCACTTGAGGATGAGGAAGGGATCTGACTTCAAATTCATCGGCAATTGGGGCTGAAGTTAAGGCTATGCACTTGGCCCACCTCTATTGGCAATTTGGGAAAAATTAAAGAATGACGAAGATCAATGGAGGGTAATTGGGAATCTTAGGGCTTATTTTGAGTTAAGTAAGGAAAAAAATGTCAGATTCTGGTAATTGACCCAAAGATAAACCCTTTGACAACCAACAAATTAGGCCAATTATCCTTCTAAATCTTGGGCAAATTACTCTAATTCTCATCTAAAGCCAATTACTATTGTAAGGCTTAGGTCATATATCTCAACACCAAGTTAATTCAATTATCCACTTTACAGCTCATGCCAAATATCTCAAAGTCAAGTTATTTTAATTATCCACTTAACAGCTCAAGCCAAATATAATGTCAATAAATTTAATTGTCCACTTGACTGCTCAGGCTGTTTATCTCATGTCAATTAAATTTGATTATTATCTCAAAAGCTTGGAACAAATATCCCTGAATATTCAGGCCGATTCTACATGCAAAAACCATTACATTTGGTACTGACTAATTGGAAGCAATATCAAACATTCATCTTAAGAAATTGTTTGGGGATCAATCCTGAAAATATTTTTTAAAAAACCCATGGACAAATAGAATAATAAGTTTGACATCATAATGTCATAACCAATTTTCTGCCCTATGGCAAATTTCATATGACAATACTTGTAATTGGCATAATAGCACTTACACATGGACCGCCACATGAGAGTACCCAGTGTTATTGAGAGAGGCCTGCCGACTTCCTGATTAGGAGTTCATTATTTAATTGAAATTGATGCCAAATTTCCAAGAAGTTGTATTTTGTCAGCTGTATGACAAAACTCAAATTGGGCTGGTCCTAGGACAATTTTGCACATTTTATTGCGATTTTTGCCCCTGAAGTCTTCCCAAATATGAGAGTATTTTGCCACCAATAGTCCTAGCAATAGGTCATAATTGTATCAGTTCAAGGGCCAAACTGAGGTGGAAAATATATATCTGCAGAAATTGTGTGCTTGATATGTGTTTGGAGATGCCCTTGAGGTATAAATACTGGCGCCTGGCCTAATGAATGATCACCAAATAATATTATCTAATAAAAGATATATTTTATTAAATTCTTTTATCTGGCTTTATTATCAAAGTCCTTTTCTTAAGAGTGGTGACAAGCTGATAAATCAAAAATCTCAGTTTGTACCTTTGTTTGCCTCAGTAAAAGTTCTCATATACATAGGGAAAATTAAGCCCACTATTGACCAGAAGAGTTGGATTAATTTGAATAAGCCTAAAAAGCTTCTGAATGGTCAAATACCGTAAGACACAAGCTATATCAAGGTTCTTTTGGACGAACTACAACATTTTAGATTCACAGGATTTATTTTATCAAGCAAGAAATCCTCAGAATTAACAGGCCCCACCTTCTGCTACCCTATTGCTTCTATGGTCAATAAAGTGGATCAAGATTACTTCTTGTTTCCAATTACCTTTAGATTAATAATGCGTGAGGTTACAGTATAAGAACTCTTTGACACAGAAGCAGCAGGAAACTTCATGGATCTAAGATTTGCTCACTCACTAGAACTAAACAATTTGTTAGCCCCTTCTATACTAGTCACATACTATGAACCAATAATATTTCATACTTTCTAGCGTCCTGTACAGTTCTTCATCCAGAAATTTAGCTTTTACAATTGTTTTTTAGCGGTGCCTAACTTATTGTAGCTGGTATCATGGGGTAGACCGTGACGTTGCCAACAGGTGAACATTATCCTGTGTCTCAACTCATTATCATTTGCCATTAAAAAGTACAATAGGGAATTTCCACTGATTGAAACTTTCACAAAGGATGTCTCACAGCTCAATATCTTCCTCTGAGCTTCTCCTATGGACCATCTCCAGGACTATCCTTTTTTCCTGGCCCATATAAGGACCTTTTTGATATTAGTCTCATAACTTGACTCCTGCCACAAACTGAATATGAAATATCCTTTCAATAGACAGTACATCTTGTAAAATTCAACTGTCAGTTGTACCCACATACTGAGGAGGAAGACAAAGCGCTAGTTATATGGTAGATATAATGCTAAAAAAGGGTGGATTATCAAAAAATCCTCCTCAATTGCCTCTCCTGTAGTCTTCACTCAGAAGGATGATGGGGCCTTACAGCTTGTTGACTATGAACATGTAAATAATGGTATGGTACCAGACCTATACCCTCTCCCCCTAGAGCAAACTATTACCCATGCCATTGTAGATCCCAAGTTTTCTCAAAACTTTTCTGGTCAACGCCTTCAACTAATTAATAGTTAAGGCTGGCCAATAATGGCTCACAGCCATTCAGACTAGGCATGGGATCTTCCACTTTAGGGTGATTCCCTTTGGCTTAAAGAATGCCACAGCAAGCTTCCAAAGCCTAATTAGAGATGTTCTTGAGATCTAAGATTTACTTGTGCTGTTGCCTAATTTGCAACATCTTGATGTGATACCCAAATCATGAACAGCATTCCAAGAATTTGGAGGCTGCAATGGCAGCCCTCCACAAGGCAAGTTTTTTTAAAGTTTTCCAGTGTGAATTTTTTGGGGTGGAGAAGTAACTTTCTTGTGGAGCCTAGTCTTTAAGGATGTATATGCTGTCCCTTCGTTAAATTGGAAGACATCCAGTATATCAACCCCCACTACTCAAAATAGCTTTAAAGCTTCCTTGGTGCTGTGATTATCTTGAAGAAGTTCTCCTTAGTTCTGCCTCAGCTGGCTGCGCCCCTGAACTCATTGACAGGAAAGATTGTTCTCTTCAAATGGGGTTGATGATTATCAGCAAGTATTTGAAGCAGTCAAGGAGTTTTTTCTGTCAGCGCCAGTTTTTCATCATGCAGACATACCCAAGCCAATCATTGTGACTTGTGATGCTTCTGCACTCAATGGGAGCAGTGTTAATACAAAAACATGAGGGGAAAGAACGCCATATGGCGCCTTCTCTAGTAAATTTACCTCCACTGAACAAGAATGGCCGTTTTATAAATAAAAAGCTTGCTGCAGTAGCTTGGTCGCTTACCCATTGGAGATATTTTTCCAGGGAGTGTAGATTGAAATCACTGCGCATATCAACCAAAGATCTTTACTGTACTATTGTAAACCACAAAAGTTGGCCCATCGCCTGGAATGTACCTACTGGGACCTTTGTAGTTTCCTTTACAATATTAAGTTATAAAGAGCTATAATAATGTTCTTCCCAACATGTTGATCTGTAACCCGGAATTGGCTCCAGGCCCAGATGACTCCCTTTCTGAGTTTACCAAAGTTGTGCCTCCTCCAATATTCTTGATTTAAATTTTAGTCAAAGTACCTATGCTGATCTGGCCCCAGAAACACCCACGCTTTCCTGATACTTGGAGGCTATATTATGTTGTTCTGAAGGAACAGGATTGGTGAAAGACCTCGAGACTAATAATTGCAAGAGACCAGTTTATGCTTTAAAGGATGAAGTGATTCTCTTTTGAGACAGGATTTGAGTCCCACATGTTGCATAATTAATTGACTTTTCTTAGTTTTCTAAATTGGAGTCATAACACAATTTTAGCTCCATTATTATTTTATTACTAAAATGAATTTATTGAAGATGACCTCATGCCTTCACATTTGAACCTTTTCTTGAGATAGCAATTCCTTTTCAAAATTTCGTGTACAATAATTAATGTTCCTCATCATAAGAGCCTACTTCTTTTGTAATTAAGTGATTCAACTATGACTATCCTCTTAATCTAGTTAAAAACACTTCTTTGTCAAGTTTTGTTGTTTATTAGTGTAGATCTTTAGCATAGCCTTACCTATACTAAAGGATTGTGAAATTTACCTTGTAGTCATTGTTTGGATTCCCAGAGGTCTAAAGGCCGGTCCTTTAAAGCTAACTGAGATGGACAGAGGAGATAGTAGAACTTAGCCAATCTAGGTTTAGAGGCCATTATGAAAATAGTTGGAACTTGCTAGATAAAGGCTTGGAGGTTCCAAGTGAAGAATAGGGGACTTAACATAAATAGGTCCACAGGTTTTTTAAAAAATAAATTACTATGACTACTGCTAGCTAGAAATTAGTAGGGTATCTTGAAAGCATAAGGGATTTACATTAGAGAAAACAAAATTTCAATAAGAAAGCCTAAAAGAAGTTAAAAGCATGAAAAGTTATTTTATGGTATATCATTAGCACCTTAATTAGTTCTAGAAAAACAAATGATAAACTAAGGGATATAAGGTATGATCAGCGCATACTCTGTAGGAACTTGGAACGGAGCATGACTTACTATTATAAATTTTTACACAATGAAAGAAAAAAGGCAATAGATAAAAGTACTTATAAGATAGGTAAAAGTTAGAGATAAGGTGAGATATGACTGAGGTAGGGATTTGTTCCTTACTAGAAAGAATAATAGTTGAGATAGGAAGTATTAGACTGAAGTATTTATTAGTGGATCAACTTCTTGGCAATTTATCTTAAGTTTACCAATTGGGTAATTTAGCAATAATGGTTGATCTTGGTTAATGCTATGTAACCTAAAAATAATTATGATTTCAGGCCTTAGACCTAATAAAGTGTAAGGATTTGGGGATACCAAGTTGGCTCTGGCTGCAAACTGGTGGGTTCCAATCACCAGAGGAACCAAGATAAAGATGTGTTCGTGGCCCCAAACCCTCTAGTTGACTAGGGGAGAGCCATATTTGTGGATGCACCAAAATGGCCTCAGCAGGTATCATGATGCACAGAAATCCTTAAAATATGGAAAAATAAAAACGGAGGGAGTGGAAGTGATTTAAAAAGCTAAGGGAAATAGAACAAAATAGGCCAGTACCCTCACAAGTAAGGGTACTAGCCTCTAATTAGGTAGGGGTATTATGGTTTGAGGAGCTGCTCTTGGGTTCTACAGCTCTTGCGTCATCATATTCTCCAGCAGCAGGTCTCTGGGTTTTCACTTTAAAGTAGAGGGTTAGTTTGATAGTTGGCGCGAGAACTGAGTGTGAGGAAAGGTGATGGGGCACGCCACAATTAGCTATTCCTCAATTTAATTCCTTTCAAATTTTTAGAAAAATTTTCTGAATTAAGGCAATCCATCTTTAGAAGTCTGGTGTTTGATCTGAAAGCGAGCTTCAAAAAACATCAGAAAGTGATTTTGGGAAAAATAAAGGAAGGGTAAAATCAGAGTCAGAATCTTCAACATTCTTTGGCAAAACCACATTATCATATCTTAAGCATTGTAAAGCTGTTGAAAAATTTAAAATTTTTAGATTTTGGGTAGTTGGTGGCGGTGTTGGGGGACTTACCTGGAATACTTCTCACATTTTGGTAAAGTTGAGTGAATTCTCTACATAGGATCTTAATCTTGTCAACATACCAAGCACTAGACAGAGGGGGATTGGAATGGGCACAAATATGGGATTTTTCTTATAGTAAAAATAGCATTTCTACTTGAAAAGGGGTAGTAGGCACCACCTAGTTTCTTACCCTTTGTGAAATTCCTTGCATTTCTCCTTCCATTTTTCCAACCTTCTAATAAGGTTAGACTATTTGGACTCCATCCCCACAGGGTAAGTTCATTTTTGGTGGGGTAATGTGGGGGTGATACTGCAACATTGGAAATAAATTGGATGAGTCACCTACCTTCTGACAAGAATAGGCTACCCTATCCTGGGAAACAGAGGTTTAACTGGGGAGTCTGTACGGTGCTGTAGACATTTTGTGGTGAGAAGTTATGTCATGTGGATATTGACAATCATAAGACCCATTATCAGGAAAAATACCTAAAGCAATTGGAAAGATATATTTTTTGGGGAATGCAAGTCATAGCATGGATGGCAATAGTAAAGTTGTCCGCTGTAAAAGATAGAAACGTTTAATCCAAACCCAACGGAGAAGCTGGAGGCAACTGTAGTTGATGAATTGGAACAAGGTAGTGTCTCATTTTTATACCAGAACCAACATATGGCAAGCAGTGGCTCATAATCAGTGACTATATGAACCATATGAGAAGATGGTTCACCCAACCAACAACCCCACACACTTGGTAAAGGGTTGAAAGGGGCAGGAAAGTCAATGAGGGGAGGTCCGCGCTGTACTGCAGCAGATGTCTAAATTCACTAGACTAGTATGTAAGGATTTGGGGTGCTCAAGTTGGCTTTGGTTGCAAACTGATGGGTTCCAATCAGCTACTAGTGGAACCAAGCAAAAGTTGTGAGTGGCATCAAGCCATCTAATTAACAAGAGGAGAGCAATCTTTGCAGATGCACTAAAATGGCCTCAGCGGGTGTCATGATGCACAGAAATCCTCAAAAGATGGCAAAATAAAAACGGAGGGAGAGGAAGTGATTTAAAAAAACCAAGGGAAATAGAACAAGGTAGGCCAGTACCCTCACAATTAAGGGCTCTACCCTTTAAGTAGGGAGGAGGTTATTGGTTTGTAGCGCTGTTCTTGGGTTCTGCGGCTCTTGGGTCAGAATCTTTTCAGCTTCAGGTTTCTGGGCTTGCACTTGAGAGTAGAGGGTCAGTTTGGTAGTTGGCGCGAGAACTGAGGTTGGGGAGGTGATGGGGCACGCCATGATTAGCTGTCCCTAATTTAGCTTTATTTTAAATTTAAATTTTTAATTTTATTTGAGGTGGGCCAACCTGGGGGACAATACCGCATCAATGAGGGGAAGTGAAGAAAACGGGAAAGGAGGATAAAACCTGGAAAACCTCCATGCACAGCATATGATAGGTCAGGAACTCCATAGACCGCCTTTGCTATTTGCTATCTTGGTTCAGGGTATTGGTGCGCAATTCCAACACAGTCATAATTGTCCCCTACCCAAAGTTCACTACCAGGATCAAACTTGGGGAGGCAGTGGCAGAGGGTCATACTCTACCACTGGGGTATCCTCCCCACCTAGATTTAACTTTATTTTAAATTCATAAATTTTCATAATTGAGATGATCTCCATCTTTGGAAGTCTAGCGTTTGATCAAAAGCAAGTTTCTAAAATTATTGGGAAGGGTTTTAAAGACGAATAGAAGGGGGTAAGTTTATGATCAGAATTTTCAACATTCCTTTCCAAAAATGCATTATTTTATCTTGAGCATTGAAAAGTTGTCAACATTTTTTAAATCTCTCAAATTTCAGGAAATGGGTTGCAGAGTTGAGGGGCTTAACTGGGGTATTTGTAACATTTTGGTAGATTTGAGTGATCTCTTTACACAGGAGCAATCTTGAAAACATATCAAGTACTAGACAGGGTGGATTAGTGGGCACAATTATTGTGCTTTTCTTAAAAGTAATTTTGGCCTTTCCTACCTATAAAGGGGTAGTAGGCAACATCTGTCTTCTTTCCCTTTGTAAAAAGCTTTACACAAAGCATTGTTTGGTAAAATAGTTGAAATAATTATTATTAAAAATTTCTTTAAAAAGTAATTAAGTCAGAAGCCCCTGAAGTCAAAACTTCTACCATATTATTGAGAAACTTGATAAAGCCCCCTCAAGCCTCAACAAGGGGGTGACAATTGTAGCTTTTAGGCTAGATAAGTATCACATAGTCCCTTGAACTCTAGAGTTAAGAAGGATGCAACACCTTGAGGAAATCGGGGTTGACCTTATCCCTGTGAGTATAAAGAGAAACTATATGAGCAGTTGGTGGTGTGGCAGAGTATCTCATGGATATAAATTTAATACACCTTGAAAATCTTGATCTTGAAGAGGTGGGATACCAAGGTGTATATAGTTCACCCATCTTAGGAATGACAACCTTAGTCTCAGCTTTAGGAACTGAAAGGCTGATTAGTAGGATTTAAAACAATTGATTATTGGGTTAGTTACTAAAATAGAGTTCAGCGTTTCAATTCTTGAAGGGGTATCTGTTCTTCCCAAGATAGTAGATATCACAAACTTGAGAGTCAAGGTAGAAAGAGAACAATGGAGCGTAGGCAGCCTTCTGACATTTCTAGAAGTTGGGAGAAATGACAAAGTAGAGGAGGGCAAGAGCGAATATTAAAAGAACAGCCACATAAAGCAGCTATATTGATATTCAACTGGACAGGTGGTTGAACCCAAAAGTGGCTCCAGGGATAGAGGAAGCGATCCATCGTGGGGAGAAACCTTGGCATCTTCCTCAAGAACTTTGAGGATGAGTTCATGGTCAATAGAAGGATTGGTAATGGGTCAAACAATTGTCCCATTGTGATTGGCGTCAAGGACAAGCTCAAAGATTGTGGAATATCTGAGCTTGTTGCCATCATTCTTAATGCATTTGGGGTTGGAGCATTGATAATAAATTTGAAGGAGGTGGATCCCTCATTGGTGAGAGAGAAGAACGAGGTTGAAGATAATGAGATAAATGCAGCTAGATTTGTTTGAAAAACTTTATGTTGTAAAGAGAAAAGGAGAAAAGTATTTTTCAGATAGTCAAAGGCAGAAGAATTTGAGCACAGATTTGCATTAATATGTAAAATCAGTTAGGAGGCATATTTATAAAATCCTTTAGGTTATAGTGAGTTTCATCAGGGAATTTATTTCCTATAGTTGATGGATATTTAAATATCAGTAAAAACAAATAACAAGAATAAATAAATTAAAGTTTTTTTATAAATTAAAGCAGTAAGGGGTGCAATTTGATATTAAGGGCAATCGCCTCAGCTGGCCTGAGAAAATTAGTAGTTTTTGGTACCCTCGTCAGAGTAACCAAATATGGTGCTGAAGCGTTTGGTTTGGTTGGCCCATTTGAGCAGATGTATGCCTTGGCGTCAGGAAACAAAGCGGCGGAGGAGTCAATTGGTTTGGCTGCTCCATTTTGCTCGTCAAGAGCTCCAGCTCAGCTGCCAAATTAAACTAAAATTTTTTGACTTCACCTTTGATAACATATACATTCCTGGCTTCAGCAGACCTACGTTCTACCAACTTTTTTGTTATTTCTTCATCCATAAAAATTGATGAAGACGCGTTTTCTGGATTTGAGTCAAGATTATGAACATAATCATCTATAACTGTTTCAACAATTGCTCATATTTTATATGTATAGTTTTCAACCAACTGATAATTTCTGTAACTCTTGCATTTAACTAAGTTGAGCTTCCAGGCTTTGCAGTCAGCATGATCTTCTAATAATAAGCGTGTTTTTCAAAAAAAGTAGAGTTGGTGAGTCCATTTAATTGCGCATGTTTCCTCAAAGATAGCTTTTTCCAGGTCATTTAGAAATTTCAGATAGATTTTCAATTTTTGAATCACATATTTATAAGTTTGAGCTGTTTTAAGGTGGGTTTTAAATAAACTCCATATCCTCAAAAGGGATTTGTGATAAAAGATTGAGATCTTGAGGTAGTGATCCAAAAGAGCATATTACACTCTTGGTGCATCTCAGAAGGGGAACTGGCAGAAGGTACTAGTTGTTGGGATTCCCAGGGATCTGAAGTCCAGTCCTTTGAAGGTACTGATGTGGACAGATGAGAGAGTAGTACTTAACTAAAGCAGGTTCAGAGGTTATTATGAAAATAGTTGGAACTTAACTAGGTAGAGACCAAAGGTTCTGAGATAAAATAATAAGGGACTTGACCTAAACATGTTCATAGGTTCCCAAGAATTAATTTATTATTAGTCCCACTAGCTATGGATAAGCGAATTGAGCCATAAAGCAGAAGGGATTTACAGTAGAGAGAAAAAAACTTTCACTAAGTGAGCCTAAAATAAGGTAAAAACATAAAATTTATGTTATTAATAATTTATTAACACCTTAATTAGTCTTAGTAAAATAAATGATAAAATAAGAGATATAAGGAATAATAAGAGTATTTCCTGTTGCAACTGGGAACAGATAATGATTAAACATCCTAGATCTTTTTACAATATGAAAGAAAGTAGGCAATGTCAGGATTCTCCCTTTATTGGGGGTAGCCCCAACTAGGGGTTGTGACCTGCCTAGAGCAGATGCTAAATTGTGCTCCCCATTAACTTGGGTTGAGCTCAATCTGAAGTACTGGGATATGCCCTGATATATCTATTTAAGTTAATAAACCAACACTGTCAACTAATGCCAAAGATGTTGAACAAATCATTGGTTTGTGGCAGAATCCCATTTTGGCACTCACACCCCAATCAATTACCTTTCAGTATCACCAGCAAATTATTCCAAGGATGGTCCCACTCCACTTGTATTCATATAATAGTTTATTTATCTTGATTGTTGTTGGACATCAATGATGAGACTTTCCTCTTCCAAATCTTTCCATTCATGATCCATCAAGGTCCTATAAATACCTCAAGGATTATTTCAATAAATACCATTTCTCGCCTATCTCTTTTCCTTTTTTAGATTTACTTAAGGCCTTAATGACCTATTAATTTGCTGTGGGCTTTGGGGCCCTTATTTATATGGGTGCGGGTTATAGTTGCTCCCCCATAGCCCAACAATTGGTGCTCCCTGTAGTGAGCACCACTTGTTGAAATCCTTTACAGGTGATATGCTCGCAGATGCTTTTGAGCCCTGAATTTCAACAATTTTGTTTGCAGGAGAGTTTGATCTACAACTCTGGGAATATACTTCTCAGAGGATTTTTATAGTATTTAAACTAGAATATGAAAACCCTTGTAATGATTAAAAAGCTGGATCTTTATAAAATTTATATTAGTGGCAGAGAGGGGTTAAAAGTGAACCCTCTTATGATCACACTGCTTAGTATTTAAATCAACTCAAGGCTTGAAGCAATATAGGAAAATAATTTATTAGTAACTTTGAACCTACTTAGGAAATATGGGGGTTAAACCTATTGGAGCTCTCAAATCTCACTTTGCTTAAAAGAAACGTTTGATGAAGGTTTGAGAGTGGGTAGTACAAGGCCGTGAGGTAAAGATTTGATAAATTTGAGCCAATTACCATGGGGGAAAAATAGTTTCACCTGGTGTGACCCCCTCCAGGCCTATAAAAGGGCCCAGTCTCCACTTTGGAGTTTGAACTAAATTAGATTTAGGATGCAGGGGGATCTCCAAATAGCTCCCCTGATTTTACTGGCAATTTGGCATAGTACTATTATTAATTGTAGGCCTGTTTGGCCAAGAAGGGAGGAAATCGCATTGTCATGATTTGAGGTGTTCTAGAAAGAATCACCGGGGTTTTGGTCAGTATTAGCCTTATTTAGACCCAAATTACTATTATTAAAAAATTAGACAGGTAATTATCTGAAAGGCAATAGATAAAGATACTCATAAGATAGGGCGAAGTTAGAGATAAAGTGAGATAAAACTGAGATTGGGAGTTGTTCCCTGCAGGAAAGAATAACAGTTGAGATAGGGAGTATCAGCCTGGAATATTTATAAGTGGATCACTTTGATGGCAATTTATCATAAGTTCACCTGTTGGGAAAATTTAACAATATTAATTGATCTCAGTTGATGGTATATAGCTTAAATTTAATAGTGATCTTAGGCCTTAGGCCTGACAAAGCATCAATTGGTAGAATAATTGTAATAAATGTCAGTTGAAATTGCTTAAATTATTTAAATCAGAAGCCTCAAGTTTAGGCTTCAACTATATTTTTAAGAGTTCTGACAGTCATGCTATATGATAGAGCTAGAGTTGGCCAGCCAACCATAACTAGTGAAAGTAGTGAGTAAAGGGACCTCTCACTACACCACCCATCCTACACACAGGTATTGAAGATCACCGTGTTTCATCTGCAGTAAGCAACCCAGGATCCAAAAAGTGTGCTAAATTGGTAAAAAGGACATATAATCTGCCTGGGTTCTCAAAGGTCATCCTGGTTTGGATATCTGGCTGCGCCACTTGCGCTCACTCCAAAATCTGTTGATCAGGAAAGGAAGGTTCTACTCTACACACTTCAACTAGCAGAAAGTCCCTGAACATCAGTTTTAATAGATTTTATTGTGGAACTTCCCCTGTAAAAAGTGTTTGATGTTGTGATGGTGGTTGTGGATAGTTACACCAAAATGAAACGGTTTATCCCATGTCATACAATTATTATGGCAGCAGAAACAGCGTTTCTATTATTACCCACATGTCCTGTATGATTTGTCTTCCAAAAGAAATGTGAGCGATTATAAACCTCAATTTACAACCAGGTTTTTGGGATGCTTTACTGGGACTTCTCAGCGTCAAGCCCTTTCAATAGTCAGCATATCACCCATAATCAGATGGACAAATAAATAGGAGTTTCCAATTTTAAAAAATTATTTACATTTAAAAACGGTCCATGGAGTTCCTGGCCTATCATACACCGTGCATGGAGGTTTTTCAGGTTTAATCCTCCTTTCCCATTAATTTGAATGCCCTTCATCCTTCATTAATGTGGTATCATCCCCAGGTTGTCCCACCTCAAATAAAATTTTAAAAAAAGAAAAGTATTTACGTTGCTATTCCTTGCCACTCATGATACCTGGTCCATGGACATTCCTCTGTCGCAATTCTCCTAAAATAATGCATTACACTCTTCCTTCAGAGTTTTTTCTTTTGAGGCTAATTTGAGGTTTAAACCTCTTTCTAGATTGGGTCACACTTGACCTTTTGGGTTCCTGCAGCATAGAACAACATCACTCAGATTTGGAACACCTAAAATCTTGTTCAAGAACACTTGTTAAAATCCACGAAAGATTACAAGGAGTTTTCTGATAGGAAGCGGCTCCCAAGGCACAATATCTCAGTAGACTTGCTTATTATGCTTGACACCTGCAACATAGATACAAAGGTCCCCTCAAGAAAGTTGGCTAGTAAGCACTCAGGGCCTCTTAAAAGCAGAAAGGACTTGGGTAGTATCATGTTGCATCAAGCTTATTAATTATTGGAAGCAACATAATGTATATATATTTTGCAATTATTCCTTTAAGGGGGAGCAACCTAATACTATAAACCTATCATTGTGGGGAACTCTCAAGAGGCAGAAGTTGAGGCGATACTGGACTCAAGGAAATCCAGGAGGTCTGTCCAGTATCTTGCTGAATGGAAAGGCTACCCTGCCTATGAAAAGAGTTGGGTAAGTGTGAATGGCTTTGAGAACTTTAATTGCCATGAAGCGTGTTGATAATAATAAGACTGGCTTGTAATTCCAGGTGAGTGAGCACCCAAAACACCAGCCAGAATATCTTTGGTACAGCCACCCATATGGGCTTATGGAAAACTAAAAATGCTGCCATGAGGTCTAGCCCAGTATTTCCACAATGGGAAATCATCGCCATTTAGTATTTAGCAAAATTCTCCAACTCACCACTAAATTTGGAATTTTTAGTAATTCTATTATATTCTAAATGATGTGAGGAAGAAAAATGGAGCGACAGTTGTCAGAGAAACTGGAGCGCAGGAGGTCGCTGGAGGGAAAGACACAGGCCAAAGGTGACATAACAAGGCCAAGTGACCCAACAAAACGAAGAGACGTCCTAGACGGTCAGTAAAGTGTTTCCAAATAGATCTAAGGGACAAAACGCACACCAAACTGGCCACAATCATCAGGGACATGAGGCCCTGGGAGCTGGGAAGGGTGGCGAAAAATCTAGGGCAAAAGGTAGCAAAATAGGAGGAGGCGGAGCCCGCGGAATAGGTGGCGGAGTAGGTGGAGGACTCAGGTACAACAGTAGGGGCAAACCAGAGCGGAAAGCGAACTACAGCCATTGCAAAACTTTGCAGAGTTGTATTTATTCAGAAAATACCAAAGTACAGGAGATGTGCCCAAAATCCTAAACTTTAATAGAATGATCGGTTTATCTGAGAAAAGCAAAGCCTTTCTCATCTTGGGTCTAAATTTATAGGGGGTTGCTTCACAAAGATTACAGTGGTTATTGGAATCTGATATGAGCTACAAATTCGTCATTTTTCAATAAAATCAAAATTTTATGAATTTAACCAGATTCCAAAACCTCATATCTTGTGATTTTTTAAGTCTTGAATTTGATTCCCGCCTTGGCTTGTGTCTCAATTAAGCCGTTTTCCTCAGCCCTGGATGGCAAAGCCAAAACCCATTTTTTGTCAATGACCTTAGATAGGTCATTGGTGACCCTTAGGGTTCTGATCTCTGCCCCAAGGGCTTGTTGGATTTGGCTTTAGATGGGTGATTATATTTCAGGAATTATGTCACTAGCTGTGACAACAGTGGTATCTGTTGGGGACTGCTGCCTAAATGCTCAAAAAATGGAAAACCAAAACTAAGCGCACTGCCATTGATTTCACTTCATGACTCAGTTCCAGAAAATCAGCATACTGAGATGTTTTCTGATACTGACTCAGATCCAACCTGATTGTGAAGATTAGCATCAAATCTATGGGTGATATTATTCATTCCACCATGACTGCACTTGGCACAATGACAACACCTCCAGCAGATGGCAGGTTGCATCCATGGCCAGTACACACATATGGCCAGCTATATTGAATGAGAAAATAATTGATTATACATGTACCTGTTAGGGATGAGCTCACCTGCGAAATTATTGGGGAAGGCTGGCAGATGGACAATTTTACACCTAAAACTAACTTGTGACCATTATTTTGGTGGAATAATACTCAATCTCCCTGGTGAAACTTAGACCTGCATATACCCTCCTGGGGACCCAAGCTATCTACCTCATTCTGGAGATGGCTTCTACCCTCCGCCAACTCATGGCACAGTGTCTGGATTTTACCCATCAACTCTTTGGTGGTAAACATGGGCGGAAGAAGCGCGGTTTGAAGGGGATACACTGTTACCTAACTCTCATCTACTACATGAGCTAAATCACCCAGGGCAACAAGAGGGATGGCCACTAGCTTACTCCCTTTTTTGTCTGGAATTAGAATTTTTCCTAATCTAGCTGCAGGGGTTGTTCCCAAGGCTTACAGTAATGAGCTAGTGGCTGAGTTCCATGAGTCACATTCTGAGGCCCCCTACCCTCCTAAGAGAATCGTTGTTATTTTTGCCATTAAACTCCCTGCCAGACACAAAAACTACGCTCTGGTTCATGTATCAAGAGGAGGGATCTAATCTGTTCAATAAGGAAAGTATAGTATAAGTCTGGAAACTCTACCTCTTTGGGTAGACTGTGGGAAGTTTCATTACTGATTCAAGAGGGAACTAAAGGCACATATGGACCCTTTAGTGCAACTGGGTACTTGTCCCAATCTGTCAATGAGCAGTGAGTCAATGCTCTGGCACCCAACGATCCCCATACTGTACCCCCTTTCTTACTTCTTCCTTTGTGAAAAAATTAAGGAGTTCTGTTGGTAGGTAGGTCTGACTAGGGACACTAACAGGACCCCCATACTCATCCTACCCCCACCATATCATCCCTCACCCCTCTGGAGCTATGGAACTCAACCTAAAACTCAGATAAGCCTTGTCAAGTCAGAGAAACTAGTTTTAATCACCAAATATGAGGTTACATATCACAATTAATGGTCTGAGTCAAGAGTACACCCCAAGAATTTTTAATTTAAATTTACTGAAGAACTTGACTCCTTAGGAAGCAGGTTTTGCCAAGCACACAATTTTGAGAAAATCTGTTAAGTTTAGTTTTGATAAAAGCGCCTCCGCCACTGATCCAAGAACTTTATTGGCAGAGCTTCTATGACCCAATACATAACCTATTTGACAATCCCTCAAACCCAGGCTGCAATTATCAACTCTAACCAAGGGGAACCAGCAAAGAGAGTGTCTAAGTCAGTCCAATTACAAGCCCCCCAATTCTCCCCCAAGTATAAAAGACAACAGCACCTTCCTATGAATTGTTGTCAGTTCATTCTTTTATTTTGGTTTTATAATAAAAAATCTAGTTTTCCCAACTGTTTTCTGCAGCCTCTGCCAGTTTACTACCTACCAGCATTTTCTACTTCTATCCAAAAAAACATGCCGCCATCAGTGTTCTGGGCCTAATAGTTGTTGAATGGGAAGTCCAATTCACCAATAATGCAGCTCGCTGCACACTAGTGAAAGTAATAAGAAGTTACGCTCCCAAACTTTTTCCTAATATGCTGTTACAGAAGGCCACACAATCTGCTATATTCTGTCCGCTGATCCACAGCTGGTTTTAAACTGTCCAATCAAAGGTTTCAAAAACCATCGCTTGTAAAGGCCATTGTTATCTTCCTGACTCACCCTACTGATCACTCCTGGTCTGACACAATCTGTATAACATAAGGCCTTCCAGTCTGCCAATTTTGATATGCTGATTGTGGGTGATGAGCACTTATCTTCACAACCTGGAAAAGGAGCTCAGTCACTGGATCATCCACAGCATTGATCCTCAGGGCAATCTACCCCAGTTTATCTAAGTAAATTGATCCACCATCACAATACCTTTGCTGATTCTGTGTGGCATTTCAATTCACCCCATCAATTGTAAAATGATTGCCAGGCTCATTCCATATACAAATATAACTAATTTGATTTGATTCGGATTTAGATTATCATTATTACAAATCTTCACCTCCTAGTGAACCTAGTTATTATCATACAAATAGAGAAGAACCAGAGGAATTTGGGATTATTGCCTAAGACCAGTGTTATAAAATTGGCGGTACTTGAGAGATACACCAACGGATTTTTGCACAGGGTTCGACCCACTGAGCAATTAGGATCAATGATATGATGATTGTTGTCCTTGACATGACAGAATAAACTTATAAATAAATAAATAGATATGGAGCACTCGCTCCCTCAACTCGCTTTTACTTTTTGTATTAATACAGCAGATTTCCGCTGTTATACTTACTTTAAACTATTAACAACTTAACTTTCTCAATTATCTCATCCCACTTGTATGGTAACGACTTTGAATGTACTGCTTTCATGGCTTAGTAATTCACTTCGCCGTATCTCATTGGTTTCACCAATTATTCATTTGTCAATTTACAATTGCCCAATTTGGCCAATTTCCCAATGATCCCAATATCGCCTCATTTCAAGGCACTCAATTAATTGTATTTTTAACAACTCAGAAGATTCCATCTGCATCACCGTATCAACTTAGTGCTTATCATCCAGTCATATCAGAATTATGACAACCAGAAACTTCCAACCCAGGAGGTGTGATCTTTCTCCTTGCTTCTCCCACCCTTTAGAGGTTGCCCCAGCAAGGCCCGCAGTTGCCCCATTACAGACATTTAGTTTGGTATATGGTCTTTAGTAAGTTACTAAACTTTTACTAAAATCACATGAACCATAGAGCGTCTCTCCTAAAAATCATTAGGAATGCTATTCCATTGGCATTCTGGTCTTTACTGGGTCATTATAAACTTAGACTGGAAGACAAGTCTTATTTTAAATTAGATGAACCCAACTCTCCTGGATATGCTTGGCCCAAGCAGATCAGGCGTTCAGGTTCTATTTGCTTAAGTGAGATGCGACATAGTCTGAGTAATGGGAGAACATACTGGTCAAAATGTGGTGAGTTGGTGATGGATCAGTGGGGTAACTCAGGTCAAAGAGATGCTTGGCTTGCACGACAGATTAAAGGTGGCAGATGGGGGCATAAGCCCTTATAAATTTTGCTATGCTGCAATGTGTCACCAGATTGATGGATTATAGTGCCCACTCAAGGATCATCAGCAATACTACATGTATGGCAGCATGCTTCACCAGAAAGATCTAGAGATTTTGAGATATTTCATAGTAGATGGAGTTCACAGACAATTAAATAATATAATGACAGGTTTATTAAAGAAAGTTTAGATTTATTATAAAATTGATAACAGTCCCTGGAGGGGGCTGTTGCATTTATAGGAGGAGGGAAGATAGGGGGCCCAGAGCAC
This sequence comes from Massospora cicadina, assembly GCA_022478985.1. Classification (NCBI taxonomy): domain Eukaryota; kingdom Fungi; phylum Entomophthoromycota; class Entomophthoromycetes; order Entomophthorales; family Entomophthoraceae; genus Massospora; species Massospora cicadina. The sequence continues at coordinate 100,732 of JAKSZP010011882.1, forward strand.
TGTCTTGGTCCTGAGCCACATGGGTCATATTCTGATTGGTTGGGCTGAGGGGAGTATCACAGGATTTAAAATTAAAAAATGAACTCAGGTTTAACAGATTGGTGAAGATCTTGGATTGGTAGGACCAATTTTAATAGATTTGTTTTAATTGGGAGATTGGGTGGAATGACCTTGGGGCAGATTGAAGGATCCAGAGTGTATATCTGTAATCTGTTTGTCTAGTTAAGGCTTGATCCTACCATTAGATTCATTTGGGTTTGTTTGGTTTTTAAAGGAGGTTTTGGAAATTTTCAGAATATTGTGAGTAACTTGTTAAAGGTGGTATGGGCTCTAGGATACCACCAGCCCCTGTACTGGACCACCTCTCTGCAAACCCCTTCTTTTATATCCAACAAGGAAGAAGAGGAAAAGGGGGGTGGGAGGGAGTGTAACAATTGACAATCATTACATGAATCTCATAAGGTGGGGATTATGAGATTCGTGTGTGTCAATAGTTGCATTTCCATTATTCCAATTAGGATTTTCCTATTTGGGTCAATAACGGAATAAAATTTATATAAATTATTTATTTGATTGGTTGTTCATTCTGAGGTTTTCCTCCAATTCTCCATCGAGTTGCCTGGATGCCATCAATTCTGGAGGCTTTTGCATCACTCATTACCTACAATTTATTTAGCCTTTTTTGAAAGTATTTCAATCCGAGGTCAGCCCCAATGGACCTCAGTATTGAAATTCTATTATGACTTTGAGTACTTTTCCCAATAAAGGCCGCTATTCACTATTGCTGTTTATTTAATTTTATTTATTTAAGCAAGGTTGGGGGCGCGGATGGTGGGGCCATAGGAGGAGGAGGAGGAAGGGGGTGGATGCGCCAGGATCCTCTTGAGAGTGGCCTTGCCCTGGTGAGAGGGGAAGGAGCCAGAGTGGCCCAAGGCAACAGAGGCTGGTTGAATGCACCTCAGCTGGGTAACCCCGAGGCAACAGAGGCCATAGGGATGCACCTCAGCCCGGATGCCTGAAAAGGCTATCCATTTGGACAGGACCATATGGAGTTGGTACGGCCACATATGGGGGTGGTGGTTTGGGGCTGGTGGCTGGCTGGTCCTTGGGAGCCCCATCCATTACGGGGAGGTTCCTTAGGGGGAAAGACAGTAACTTATTTTTTATCTACCACATAAGCCAAGTCACTCATCTGAGATAGGAGCAACTGGAAGCCTGGTGCCTCTCTTGTGCCTGAAGGGGTTCTGCTTATGGTCCAGGTGGAGGGGATGAGCCTTAGAACCTAAAATTGTCAGTAATACCAAAGGCATGCAACTGCTAATACCTGAGACCTTGTCACCTCCCAGCCCCTACCTTCTCTAAGGGCTTCCTAAGCCATATCTGCAGTTACCCTCACAATTGCTCTTAGAATATTTGTGGGGGTTTTCAGTACAATTTTAACCTTTACTTTCCTCATGTCACTTCTAGATCCTCAAATAATAGAGTCGTTTGAGTGGCTGAGCCCCTGGTATTTTGGGTAGTTTCTTGGTTCATTGAGAATATAATCCTACAGCCTAGTATAACTTTCCTTAGCTAATTTGCTGACAATAATTATTCAACTACTGCATGTCATGGAAATGGCAGAAGAAGTTTAGACCAGCCTGCCAGTCAGGATGCGTAAGCATCCAGAAAGCAAGCCAGAATGCCAGAGGCATTGCCAACCGTATGACTTGATATGGAGCTGGGAAATAGGATACCATGAAATGGTGGCAGAATATCAGGGTTAGGAGCCCAACGGCAAACCACACTGAATAGACTTCAGACCCAGGGGTTCTGGTAACAGGGGTGGAAACTACTGGGATAGTTTCTGCGATATTCTTGGTTGTGGAAACCATTTTGTTGGTGGTAGAAGAGAGATGAATTTTCTTTTGTAGTTGGTGAACATAGGGCCATAAAATCCCTGTATATTGCTGCCAGGTCATGAGAACTGGGTTGTAGAGCCAAAAAATTTGGACTTGTTGAGACCAATTGGTGATAGAGGGAATCATGGTAACCAAAAGAATTGGTAGGGCCCACCCAGAGTGTGGAGCGGTGGACCACCAGGTAAACGCCATATGGATTGTGGTTGAAAGGAAGGAGATAAAAATTTGGGGTTTTAATAAAATTTTTATTTGGAAAATAAAGTAAGAAAATTGACCAACAATTTTCTCAGTGCCATGCAACTGATTAAATAGTGGTCAGTTGGGTAGTGACAATGACATGGGCAGGATCCACAAATTCAGCCTAACCGGCGAATTGGATGATAGTGGGGGAGTTTATTCTTTGGGAACCAACATCGCAAATATTGCAGCGGGCTGAGACTCTGTCAGTTCAACCTCAAACATCTGAACCAGGGGTCAATTACATTTCTGATGGTTAGCATGACAGCGGTTGGCCCAATGAGTGACGGGAATCCAAGGTCATCCCATATAGGGATGGGACCATTTGGTTGGGAACAGGTTCAGGATGGCCAACCCACCTGTGCTCAGTCATTTAACCATTCGTTCAGTTGATAGTAGCTCATCGGGCGCAATGCCCAAATTACTATCAGAGGGCTTCAAACTCTCGTCGATGTCACCCAATATATGTTCTACTGATTTCAGGATCAAATTGGAACTGTCGGGCGATCTGGCTGATATCTCATTCTTCATACTTTACAGCCATTCAATTTTGACCATCAGCCCGATTGCTGCCCAAATTAGATCTGACCTATTTCAGTTCATAATCTTGGCACAGATTTCACTAATTCCCCGCAACGGTTCCGCTGAGGTGAGTGAGGGAATTGGGGGTGGGATCTGAAGTGGACTGGCTATCACCTATCGCTCATCAACTATGTGGGTGAGGTCACCCTGGGTAATGAGGGGTACCACTATCCTATTTAGTGTTTTCTTATTTGGGAATGGAAAGATAGCTCGATTGAGAGCCAAAGGACACTCCCCAAGACTTACATTGCCCTTTCCTTTTCCCAAAGGAATGGCCCCCCACCGGGAAACTGCACCAGAGCCACATTCTTATGCACTTTGGGTAACTTGATAGCCATAATTGTCACAGCCTTCTGAAGCGGGCTGGGAGCCTTGGGGTGGGATATGTGGAAAACGTCAACCAGGTCCATACAATTCGTGCAATTGCACGCCTTGACCCAACTGTTTTCATAAGATGGAGATCCTTTCCAGGCCACAAGATATTGGACTGATCGTCACAACTTCTGAGACACCAGGATGGCCTCCACTTCAGCTTCCTCCTCATTATTGACGACAATTGGTTCTGGGTCCATGGAAATTACACCCTTAAAGGGCGACATCTGGGACACATGGAAAACTGGGTATTGCTTCCAATGCGCGGGAAGCTTCAACTGGAACGCTCTATTACCCAATACCTGCTCCACTAAGTGAGGGCCTGAATGCTTGCTGGCGAATTTGTGGGAAGGGGTTTGGATCCGCAAATGGCAAGTATCAAGCATAACGTAAGAGCCCACTGTAAAGTCATGACCTGGAAGATGCTTGCAGTCCACAAATTGTTTATAGTCATCGATGACTTTAGTGAGGTGTTCCCACCCTAAAGCTTGGGTCAATTGGATATGGGAAGCATGATCCGCGGCAGCTTGCACTTCTGGTTGTAAACATGATCAAATGAGAACGATGGGTTATAACCCAACGTTGCCTCATATGGTGAAAAACCCGTGGAAGCGTGAGTCCCATTATTGTATGCAAATTGGGCAAGAGGCAAGTCATCAGCCCAGGTATCCTGCGCTGCTATAGCATAACAATGCAGGTACTGTTCAAGAACTTGGTTAATCCGCTCAGTCTGTCCATTGGACTGGGGATGATATGCCATGGATCAACAGGGGGTTATCTTAAGGATTGACAAGAGTTCACTCCAAAACTGGGCAGTAAACTGAGTACCCCTGTCACTAACAATTTCCTGGGGAAGACCGAACATTGAAAACACATGTCAAGAAAATAGACGCGCCATTCCTTCTGATGTAATTGCAGAAGTACAAGGAATAAACAGGGAAAATTTGGTAAAGTGATTTACCACTACCATTACCGCTGTGAAAACATTAGAACAGGGGAGGTTGACAATGAAATCTACAGACACTGAGGTCCATGGACCTTCCGCCTGTTGTAACAGGTGCAGAAAACTGTTCTTTCTGGAATGGTCTGACTTGGCCCTAGCACAAATAACACATTAGGCGATCCAAGATGGAACCTCTTTGGTCAGTCCAGCCCAATTAAAGGTTCACTTGATCAAGTCAATGCATTTCTTGTTACTGGGGTGTCTGACTGCGGGGGGATCATGGTGTGCGCGGAATACGGGCAGGCGGAAGGAGGGGGAACCCAAACACAATAATGAAAGTAAATGAGACCTTCTTCTAGAGAATATAGGGAGTGTTTGGGACTCGAGTGAGTCAAGTGTTCAATCAACTCCACACCCTCAGGGCAGGCTGTTTGACCAGCTAACACCTGGGCCAATAACGGGTCATCGGGTGACAACGCAGCAGAGGAAACAATGGAGGGAGCAATTGACAAAATTTGAGTGGCAGGAATCATGGTAACAAGATCCTCTACCTCAGTTTCCGAGGGGCAGTGAGTGGGACTACAGCTTAGGAAATTGGGAAGGACATTTAGCGCACCTTTGACGAATTCATATTTGAAGTTAAAACTGCACAGGTCCCGATAGGTTCAGGCTTGCGGGTGTGCCAATTTTTGGGGTTTGCAAAAATACAAGAGAGCTTGGTGATCTGTGCAAACCGTTAACTCATGACGAGCACCCTGCAACAGGTAGCACCAGTGAGTTAAAGCCCATGCAACAGCAGCCAGTTCCTTGTCACAAATAGCCCAGGACTGCTCTGTAGTGGTGAATTTCTGGGAGAAATAAGTGACCAGATGTTTGAGACCATCGTGGTCCTAAAGCAGCACCGCGCCCACAGCTACCAATGAAGCATTGCATGTGATGATATACGGTTTGGTGGGATCGCCGTGTTTCAAAATGGGAGGAGACACGAATACTTCCTTAATTGATTTGAACGCCTGCTGGCATTTGAGGGTCCAACAAAACAGTACATTTTTCCTTGTGAGGGGATGGAGCGGGGTGGCCAATTAGGAAAGTGTGGGGGAAAATTTCTTTAAGAAAATTATAGTACCCAAGAAACTTTGAAGCTGCTTCTGTGTAGTTGGGGTTGGCCATTCTCAAATTGCATCTAATTTGTTGGAGGGGGATGGCTACACCTTCTTTAAGTACCAAGTTTCTGAGAAATGTAACCTCTTCCTTGTAAAACTCACACTTGGAAGCTTTTAGGAACAGGCCTGCTTTATGCAAAGCAGCCACCACTGCTTCTAAGTTGATAGCGTGTTGTTAAGGAGTTGGGGAATGGACTAGTATATCATTGATATAAGCAATGGCGCAGGAGAACTGGAGATCCCCTAATGCATTGTCAATCATTCGTTGAAATGTAGTGGGAGCATTTTTCAGCCTGAAGGGCATTATGCGAAATTAAAAATGCCTCGCCTCATTCAGATTGCGGTCAGCCATTCTTGTCCTTCCATTACTCAAATCTGATTGAAAGCGTTCACCAGATCTAATTTCAAAAGACACGGGATTTGGCAATTGCCTGACTGATTGTCTGTTCCAAGGGCAATGGGTAGGGATCTGTAACTGATATTTTGTTCAGGTGACCGTAATCTACACAAGGATGGAGTGATCCATCCAATTTTCTTGTAAATACAATAGGGGAGGCGACAGGAGAGTTTTCTTTGAACAGCCAGCCTTTTTTTAACATATTGTCCAACCAGGTATTGAGTGCAGCCTCTTCCTCCGCTGTATGAGGATACAACGGACAGTTGATGTTCACCAATTCCACAGTTGTTAAAAATCCACAATTGTACCTGGAATGTTTAGTAAGACGGTCCACTTTTTCCATATCAAAGATTTCCCAGTATTGCATTAAGCTTTCAGGGAAATTGGCCAGGATACCCGCGGAGGTAACCAAGGTAGTGATAGAGCTGGTTCCTTGTATTTTTTTGAGGGTGTCAATCAAAGAGAACTCTCCCTCTGAATCATCATTGGTAAACGACAATGTATTAGACTCTAAGTGAATCTTCACATGTTGTCGGCGCCACCATCCCACACCTAAGATCACCGGGAATACCAGATTTGGCATGGCCAAAAACTGATTGTAGAAGTTATATTGGTAGATTGAGAAGTGTAACGGATGGCAAACAACATATGAAGACTGGTAAGCAGAAGAGGCCACCATTACTGAGGCGCCCACATCCATTTCCAATTTTAACTGTTGTGCCAACTTGACGCTCATGAAGTTCCCCGCCACTCTGGTATCCACCAGAGCTTCAAAGGATACATGATGAGGACCGACACTGATTCTCATAGGGACAAGGAAGTAAGTGGAATTATGTTTATTTGGAGATTTGACTGACTCAAGAATGACTGAAGAGATAGTGGGTATGTCAAATCCGGGGTCAGGGTTTTTAGCTGGGGCGAAAATTGGGAGTACAAGTGCAGGAGAAATCGTTTCTTCCATCTGGGCATGAACAGAGTCATTCATGGTTGACTCCAGAAGTGGCAATTTGGACTCGGGGGTTGTGGGGGTTGGGATCTACTTCAACAGCTACTTTAATGTCAGGCGCATTGTCTACATCTTTGTTAGGTAATCCTATCATATAATTTACCTTCTGATATGGGGAAACGTGGCGAGGTAACACTTTAATAGTAGTTGCAGTGGCACATATCTGATCCACTGATTTCTGAATGGTAGACCAGGCCACGTGGTGAGAGGAAACTGAATTCAAACTTGCTCTAAAGACTGCCTGAAGCATGTCAGTAGATAGTTCCGATGTGGAAGCCAGCTCACAAAAGGTGGAAATCAGGGAAGCCAAACTAAGGGCTTTGGCCATGTTTAGGAGTAGTCTGAGTATGTGATTTGATTGGGACACATAGGGTTTTAGGGAAGCTGATACAGCAGCCAGCAGGGGAATGGGATCTTCTTTTTGTGAGGAAGAATGTAAAAGACTTTTCACCCAACGGCGGGCATCTCCATCTACGGCGTCCAACAACACAAGACTTTGTTGGGCATGAGATATTGCTGAAGCATTGCTGAGTGCAATTGACATCCTCATTTGTACTTTGGTGAGAGCATCAAGAACCTGATTGGTGATCTCTTGGGAGGGGATACTTTATCATTTTCCTTGGTTGGAGAAAGTATGAGAAGATGCAGTCTGTATTTCTTGGGTGGCTTGAAGAAAGTTACCCAAAATAAAGTGGATGCTTCTCCCAAAGTCAGAAAGTGACCAAACAAACAACAAACAATATAAAACTGATTGCACATTCATCTGGTAGAGGGTAACCACTGCAGCACCCAATTTGAAAACTAAGGCAGAAATGGCTGGAAGTAATGGTTGGTCAATTATATCATGGAAACAGCAGAAGAAGTTTAGACCGGCCTGCCAGTTGGGATGCGTAAGCATCCAGAAAGCAAGCCAGAATGCCAGAGGCATTGCTGACTGTATGACTTGATATGGAGCTGGGAAATAGGATACCACAAAATGGTGGCAGAATGTCAGGGTTAGGAGTATCCCAACGGCAAACCACACTGAATAGACTTCAGACCCAGGGGTTCTGGTAACAGGGGTGGAAACTACTGGGATAGTTTCTGCAATATTCTTGGTTGTGGAAACTATTTCATTGGGGGTAGAAGAGAAATGAATTTTCTTTTGTAGTTGGTGAACATAGGGCCATATAATCCTGTATATTACTGCCAGGTCATGAGAACTGGGTTGTAGAGCCAAAAAATCTGGACTTGTTGAGTCCAATTGGTGATAGAGGGAATCATAGTAACCAAGAGAATTGGTAGGGCCACCCAGAGTGCGGAGCGGCGGACCACCAGGTAAATGCCATATGGGTTATGGTCAAAAGGAAGGAGATAAAACTTTGGGGTTTTAATAAAACTTTTTATTTGGGAAATAAAGTAAGAAAATTGACTAATAATTTTCTCAGTGCCATGCAACTGATTAAATAGTGGTCAGTTGGGTAGTGACAATGACATGGGCAGGATCCACAAATTTGGCCTAACCGGTGAATTAGATGATAGTGGGGGAGTTTATTCTTTGGGAACCAACATCGCAAATTTTGCAGCGGGCTGAGACTCTGTCAGTTCAACCTCAAACATCTGAACCAGGGGTCAATTACATTTCTGACAGTTAACACAATTGTGGTTGGCCTGACAAGTGATGGGAATCCCCCCAAGGCCATCCCATATAGGGATGGGACCATTTGGTTGGGAACGGGTTTGGGACGGCCAACCCGCCCATGCTCAGTCATTTAACCATTTGTTTGGTCAATAATAGCTCATCGGGTGCAATGCCCAAATTACTATCAGAGGGCTTTGAACTCTCGTCAATGTCACCCAATATTTGTTCTACTGATTTTGGGATTGAATTGGAACCATTGGGTGATCTGGCCAATATCTCATTCTTCATACTTTTACAGCCATTCAAATTTTGATCATCAGCCCGATTGCCGCCCAAATTAGATCCGACCAATTTCAGTTCAATAATCTTGGCACAGATTTCACTAATTCCCCACAACAGTTCTGCTGAGGTGAGTGAGGGAATTGGGGTGGGATCTGAAGCGGATGGGCTATCACCCATCGCTCATCAACTATGTGGGCGAGGTCACCCTGGGTGATGAGGGGTACCACTATCCTCTTCAGTGTTTTCTTATTTGGGAACAGAAAGATAGCTCAATAGAGAGCCAAAGGACACTCCTCAAGACTTACACTGCATGTACCTAATTGAAGGTTTTTGCTTATTTATAAAAGATCGGTTGAAAAAATCAAAGTTATTGCAAAAAACTCATTTCTAAATCTATGGCACTACATGCAATTACTCCATTGAGAATTATGATATAAGACTGGGAAGCGGCGCAGGAAGCACTCCGCTTGGAGCTCACACTGCAGGAAGAACGGGCAGCAAACTTTACAACATCTCATTACTATGCTCAATGGGAACGCCCCACCCGCTTCTTCTTTCAGAAACAGAAAGCCTGGTCAACAGCACAGGATATTACTGCACTAAAGATTGGCACTACAACCACTTCAGATAAGGAGGAAATCATGCAGGAACTACACCGCTTCTACTCCAGCCTCTTCCATGCCACCCAGGTGGACCCATCGGACATCCAAGACTTCCTGTGGCGGGCCCCAGAGCCGCCCATTGACCCACGGGCTGATGAGGCTCTACTGGCGCCTATTTCCATCCAAGAGGTGATGGAAACCCTTCTGAAATCCCCACGGCTTAAAGCCCCAGGCCCAGATGGAATACCCTTCGAGATGTACCTTCTGGAACCTGCAGTGATAGCCAGAAACCTCCGCGACCTCTTCGCTGCACTCTTGGTGAATGGCGAGGTCCTCCCCGGCTCCAGAGGCTCAATCACGACCCTCATTCACAAGAAGTCAGACCGTGAGAACCTGGAGAACTGGCGCCCCATAGTGTTGATCAACACAGACCACAAGCTCTTCACAAAGCTTCTGGCCAACCGCATCACCAAATAAGTGTCACCTCGCCTCTCCCCATCCCAGCACGGTTTTATTCCGGGGAGGTCATTATGGGACAACTATAATGACCTTCATGTGACTTTGACTGCTAACTCTCGTAAGGTGAATGGCTTTGTGGCTCTCCTGGATATGGAGAAAGCATATGATCGGGTAGCCTGGAAGTATATTGATGCTTCCCTGGCCCGCTTCCATCTCCCACCCGCAGCTAGGCGCTGGATATCAGCGCTCTATGACCAGCTCCACACCAGAGTCCTGGCGCCAATGGGTTTTACAGTGGCAGTACCTGTTGGACAAGGTCTCCGGCAAGGGGACCCCCTGAGCCCTATCCTTTTTAACATCACCCTTGACCCCCTCTTGGCCTCCTTACAGGACAAGCTAACAGGGGTTCTGGTCCCAGGTAAAGCCCCCACACGCACCATGGCATTTGCAGATGACACTGCCATTGCATTTGGCTGCCCTGGGGATGTTGCCCTCGCTGCTTTGACCATTGAGAGGTACACCAAGGCGTCCAACGCCATGGTCAACACCTCCAAGACAACAGTTGTACAGGTCGGCTACCCCACCATCCCCCCACCATTTGGTATTGAACCTGAGCGCGGTACCTTCCATCACCTGGGCGTTCTCACCAACCAACAAGGAGTTGCACTAAAAGACAATGAGGACTTGCTCCTCGCAGCAGTTAACTCCAGGATTGCCAGCTGGAACTGGTGGCATATCACCCCCAGGGTTGAGCTCTGATGGCCAATGTGTTCCTCCTCTCCAAAGTCTGGTTCCTAGTGCACGTCTGCCCATTCACAGATGCCTTTTATACGCGGCTCAATGTACTCCTCTGCTGTTGGATCTGGGGCTCAAAACATCCACCAATGGCCCTCTCAACCATTGCCTGACCCTGCAATGAAGGGGGCCTAGGGCTTCTCGACACACGATCTCATGCCACCACAATCTTCCTGAAGTTCCTATGGCCGATTGTCTGCTGGGATGTGACCCCCATGCCCCAATGGGCGCCCACCCTCCGCCAGTCAGTGTCAGCAGCTCTGGGTCTTCCTAGAGCATCTCTGACCTCATTAGGGGAGTGGCTCACAAACCACCCAGGCCATCGCCTAAAACCATCCTCATCCCCCTACTGGAACCAGGCTCTCCTTGCCCTGAAACGAGTAGGCGCGTGGATCCACCATGCCTTCCCATACAGAAGGGAAGGCCCTGGCCTCAGCCCCCATCGCCATGCAATTGTGCACAATGGACAAGTTGTCACAACCCGCCTCAACCCCCAAGATCGTCCTCCCATCCGCCCAAGACTCCTTGAGCTCCTCCCTCCCTCCATGAGATTTGACCTTAAGGAATTGTGGAAGGACGTCTATCACCCCATCCTATCAGCAAAGGTGTCCAACACCTTATGGAGGGTGCTCCACTGTTCATACAGGACAGGGGACTGGACTGGCCCTACCTTCCAGCATTGAAGCTGCCCCCGCTGTGTGGAGCCTATTGACTCCCACCTCCATTGTTTTTTCACCTGTCCAGGTGTCGCCGCATTTTGGCCAAAGGCCCGCATGCTCCTCCATGCTCAGCCCTGGTCTGGACACCCTGTGCAAGACCTCATGTTTGAGCAGACATTGCCTGGTTGCCACTGACCCCTCTGTGTCCTCTCCTATGCCACAGCCATCTGGACCATCCATAACTCCTTCCTTCGTGCTGCCTTTGACCAGCAGGTGTGGACCCTTCCACACATGATCACCCACTTTCAGGTACACTTTGAGATGGCCCTGAAGGTCTGCACTATGTTGCCAACCCTCCCCCACTCAGTTGTCACTGCAGCATGGCTCTGGCGCACAAACCCCCCTCCCTTTCTCGATGCCTCCTCCCTCCCCTTCCCTTGCCTCAGGCTCTTAGGAGCCCAGGCATAATTCAATAAACATCGATGAATCCCCCCCTCAGGTTGGGACCATCTAGTACTAAAAAAAGAGAATTATGGTATAAGCATTAGTAATATTATTTGTGCATTTTTTTAATATTTTTTATTAAACATAAGTAATTTTATATCATCTGTAATATATATATAATATTGTTTACAAATTAATCTTTCATTTAACTGTATTGGCACATATTTATAAATATATATTAATTATCATATCTGATTTTATTATTGAGGAAAGATGAAAAATAGAGCTATTACATCATACTTTTCTTATTAATAACTTTAAATAAGATTATACTTAATATAGATGGCCGCCTAGTACTAAAAATTTAACTTAAAATAGACTTAGCATTAGCTCTATAATAACTTGATGGTTACACCAAAACTTGCATATGAAAAAATACGTGCAAAGCCGCGTGTACCTGCTAATTTTGAAAATAGATTAAAATTTACCATATAAGGCGTATTAATAATATAATAATAATTTATTAATTTTTACTAGGCTAACATTTTTAACCTGGATTTTAAGCATCAAAATAAAATATTTAAATTATCTTATTATACTGGGCTATTCAATGTAGTGTTTACTTACTTTTTGGACATTTTTATTACGGTTAACCAATCAAGTTTGATTTTATTTCTACCTCGAAAACAAAAGTTTGAATTTTGTGTTTTTACTTTCTCGATTATAATTTTTTGATTGGGTTTTGGCAATTTTTTAAGCTCGACTTTTATATTTTAGGGCACATAAGTTGGTTGTGCCTAACGGTACCCACTGCAATTATCAGTAAGCTTAAACTTATCGTCAAGGCTTAATTTTACCCTTAACTCTATAGCTACCACTAAATTAAAGGTATGTTAAGTTTATAGCCATATTAATTTCTTCCTACATTTCTCTAATTGGCTTCATTTATTGCACCATATAGTAATATATTTAAGACAAAGTTTAAAAGTTTTTTTTAGTAATCGTTGCTGGCAAAATATATCAAGCATATATAACTTTTATTTATAGCTACTTTATTGATTTAATTAACTTGGTTAGCTTATTCTATTTGCTATGAACCTAAATTTACTTAGGTTTTGGTACCTGTGAAGAGAAGAGTTTTATTCTTTTCTATAAATTTGAGTAGTTTATTTATAAAATAGTTCTAAGAATATTTCGCCTTGGAAATTCACCACGCATAAGTTGATATGCTTCTACACTGAACCTATTGACATTTAATTGAAAGTTTTTTGTTTTAAATAAATCTTATCTGAGGTATACTTTTACTGGGATCTGCTTCAAAGTAGTTTTTCGTTAATTGCAAAGTTTACTTAATTATGTACTTAAACTCGAATTTTTATTCTTAGTATAAATTGTAATGGTTAAGTTACAAGATCTCGGGGATGATTATAACGAGAAAGTAATCGTCGAAGATGAATATACCGACGATGAGGATTTTGAGTATGATGAAGATGATTATGAGGAAGAGACACTTTGGGAAAGAATAAAAGCCCTCAAAGATATTATTCCTGCTTCTCAGCGCCACCAATTTGAGAAAGCAGCAAATTCTGTATATTCTGCTAGCACCAAAGTCTTAAGCTTTGTCGGGAAGACTGCCTGGGTCTTATCAACAACTGCTTTTATCGTCGTCGTCCCTCTATTATATGAGCTGGAAAGAAATGATACCAACCTAGATTCTATTTCTGGTCAGCTAGAACACAAACCTCAGGTAGTCAAATTTTAAATTTGAAAGTAATTATTTTTAGGACCAGCTTAATGACTCCCCCGTACTCTAATAAAATGCTAAAAGTTGGCAATTTCAATTGGCAATTATTGGTGTGAAATCACTATTTTTTGTGAAATTACGAGTGTGCCAAATAAAGCATCTAACTAGAGCTATAAAAAGATTAGTGCTATACGATTTATATCTTTAAGTCTAATATTTTTAATGGGATTTAAAAGGGTTTAGTTTCTCAAAATTTATTCAACTCCACTTTAGGATCGAGAACTTTGCTTTTTCATTTTTATATAACTAGTGGAGTTACCAGGCATTGCTTGAGTTTATTTATTATCAGCTGATTTGAACTTGTTAATTTAAATTTTATATTGTAGCTAGCAGAACCTGGCTGACATTTTTCTGCATTTGTATATTTATTTATATAAAAATTGATAGTCTGTATGTAATCTAGAATCTATAATGTGTTATGTAAAAATGTGGAAAAATGAAAGATGGCTCATACTGATGAAATTCCATTATTTTTATTGGTATAAATAGATGATGAACTATATAAATTTTTTACAAATAATCCATATGAATGAACAATATTTTTGACTATTCCATTTGCTATATAATTGAACCAACTTAAAATAAGTGAAACCAATACTAACATTTAGCGTAACGCAAGTGGATAAACAATATTTTTGGTTTTCTGATTTGATGTATAGATGTTTCAGCAGCTCTTGAAGTTGGAGCTCTTGCTCAAGGATCTGCAACTTGTACATTATGCTGTTGAGATGTTTTGGCAGCTCTTGAAGTAGAAGCTCGCACTCACAGGTTTTCAACTTGTGTATCTTACTCTTCAGATGTTTCAGCAGCTCTTGAAGTAGAGGCTCTGATCCATTCAGTTTCCCGGCATGCATCTCAACCTTCAGATGTTTTAGCAGCTCTACTGGCTGACAGTTGCTGTACATATTTGGTTGATCTTCCAATGGTTGATTTTTTGGATGGCATTTCAAATAATTTCCAGTATTTAATGTTTGATGTTGGCTTTTAGATTTTGTAAAGTTGCTTGCTGGTACATTTTTGCACCTAAATTCCAACAACCTGATTCAGTGGAAGGTTTTCACCACTTGTAATAAAAATAATAAAACTTAAAAGGTTGATTTTTTATATATTTTTTATTAAGTGCAATATCAGGGGATAAGAAGTGAACCCTATTCATAAGTTGATGCTTGGATTTAAATTAACTTGGTGCTTGGACCAAGATAGGTGTCAATTCAAAATTGCTTTGAGCCAAATTAGGAAATATAGCTGTTCAACCTATTGGAGCTCTCAAATCTAAGCTCACTTTGATGGAATAGCTGATGGAGTGTTTGAGAGTAGGTAGACATGTCCGTGAGATAATGATTTGATATCTTTAAGCCAATCACTTTGAGGAAAAATTGTTGCACCTTAAGGGACCCCCTCCAAAGCTATAAAAGGGGGTGTTTGTGGTGTAAGTGCTTGAATTAAAGTAGAAGTGGGCTGGGGAGGAACCTCTGATGGACTCCCCAGATTTTGCCACATAGTCAGGGCAATTTGCTTACCCAAACTCATCCTATTTGCCTGAGTATTATTATTAAAATTATTGCCCCAATTCAAAGGGTTCTACTGAAATTGGCCTGGGTCTTTTAGCTAATTTTATCCTTATTTTTGTCCTTATTTTGCACCATAACACTCCTATTATATAATAATACTTGTAATTGTCTGACATTTGGTGACAGATGAGGTGTCCAAAAATAGCTAAGTTGTGTGTGACCCAAATGTCATTTGACTATAAACAAAGGAACAATGGTTATGCATATCGACATCCAACACTCAACACAACTCAGATGGAAATGATATTCCATTTGAAATTCAATCACCAATTATAAATTACAGTTGCAATCACTATTTTATATATATAGCAACATCCATTTATATATATAGACAAAATTCTTAAATTTATACCTATTACTACATTGGCTCATCATTATTTTAGTTTTGCTTACACTTGCAACATTAGCTTTAACTATATAAATAGTTAAAATGATAAAAAGTAATTATTTAAAAGTGATTGTGCCAGAATTTGAACAACTGACCTTTATAAAATTTAAGCTTAGAGCCAAAAGATGAGATGATTCTGCTAGATGTCAAGTGAGTGTCTATAACTCTCCAAATCCTGGCGTGGTGGTGCTTGGTGCACAGGATCAATGCAAGGGAACCAGTAGCCATCGTTATAATAAAATTATCCCAACAGAGGGTGCTTGGTCTAAAGTAACATAAGGCGAGGGTGTTTAGCACAGTGAATATAATAGTAAATTGAGCTATACACAAAACTTGGATGTGCCCCAGAGGGCTGTTACTAACCAAGTTTGGTACATGAGTGAAGTGCGCTGGTGACTGGGTTTAGAGGGAACATGGTAGGCCCAGCAGTGTACCAGAGGCTGTGATAATTTTAAGTAAAACAAATTGGCTAACACATCACAAGACCTCCTCAAAGAGGTCTGTGCACAGGTGCGCCAAAGTCAACATATATAAAAATGTAAATCAACTATGGGGTTTATTTGGGAAGATGACCAACAAGAAATGTTGGCTTTGAGCAAAAATACTTAAGCTAGCTCAGGAAAATTTTGGATTGGCGGAAGTGGTCCCAAGCCTTGGTGCACCAATAGGCGCACACTTCCATCTGAAAGTTACAAACCTCAATATTGATTTTTAATCTAGTATTTTGACTGAAGTTAAATCTGACCCAAGCTTGCACTTTTGTAAATGAAACAAGTTTTGAACCCCCATCCCCAATTAGCCAAATTGTCCCATGATTGTTTAATTCAAAACTTGTTCATTTTAACCCTAGAGCCAAAACAGGGGGCTGGGCTTTAGGCACATCACTTGTATCAACCTGGACATACCTTGCCTGTACCCAGTGTTGATCCAAGGTGTGCTTGAGATCAGAAAGGGCCTGAAGTTTCACCTTCTGGACCTCCTGCCACCCAGCCTTGTCCTTGCTGTTGGTCCCCTCTATAAGTTCATGTAAACATGACACTAGAGGAGGTGTTTATAAAAAATAAATTGGGTTTTTGATTCATTTTTGATTTAGATTAACTTGCTAATTAGCCAAATAACCACTAACCACTAACCACTTAAAAAAACCATTTAAAATATTAAATCAAAAAAACTAAAATGCTTAGCCTAACAATATAGTGAATACTATTGAAGTACATATAGATTTTTCAATTCTTGTATATAAAACTTTTTATTTTACTATAAAAATAGTAATACTTAAAATTCATAAACCTTCTCAGGCATGCACACAAAAACTTATTAATTTTTCATCACATTTGGTCAAAACGGTGTCAGAGTCTATAAAACACACACACACATATATATATATATATATATATATATATTAGCATCCATTTATATATATATATATACACTCTAGGCCATTCATATTTAATACTATGTTATACTTAATTGCCTTTTAAGCTAGCCAATTCATGTGATTTTTGTTTCTATTAATTACCTTACTTCTGTTAAGCAAAATCATTAGTTGTAGTAATAATTATAAAACCAGCCTAAATTTATTTGCTTATTATTTTTTACAGTCAATAAAACTATCTAAATTTGTCCATACTGGATCATGGATATTATCTGTAGTTCTCAGTTTGTTTATAGAAAATCATTGCTACTACTTTTTAATTATTAACATATATCTAGATAATTGTGTTTAGGCTTTTTAATTTATAGCTGAAACTAGTAAGTTTAAATTAATTTTATGGTTTACATGATTAACCTAAAAGCATTTTAATAGTTATGCCAATTATAATAAAATGACCATCAAGCAATTAAAATTAATAATGACACATAAAAATAGTTGTAGTATTTGTAGTAAAAAATAATTAAAGTCACATTTTAACTAAGTATAGCCAATAAAATAATTACTTTACATTTTTATCCCTAGCTAATTTATGATTTCTGTATAAAAGTCTTTTTAGCAGTATAAAATAATTCAAGATGACAAAATCACTAAAATCATATTAAATAATGTAAGTAATTAACATAAATACAGTGAACTTAACTAATTTAAAAAGAATCCTACTTAATTTTAATTTTATTTGAGGTGGACTGACCTTGGGACAAATATACCACACCAATAGAAGAGTTAGGAGTAGGGAGCAAAAATATAGGAGTGGAGGACAAAACCCAAGTACTGGGGGTAAAACCTTCCTGTGTGTGTTCTGATGGGCTGGGATTACATAATCTAACTTCACTAATTCATTTGGTCAGACTGAGGCATGGTGCACAAATACACATGCATTAATATCCTCTTGGCACAGAAATACAATTTCTGCCATGATGGGATTTGAACCTGCATTGTGAGGGGTGATAGTGGGATGCCCATCCCAACTGTCACACCCCCTGAGAATCCTACTTAATGGTTGTAGTTTTATTTTGCTATAACAAAAGATTTAATTAAGGAATGAAGAAATAATTTTAAATGATTACTAGTAAATAATAATTAATATAGGAATATTAATTTTATTTGACAATAATAATTTATAAGTTGGTAAGTATTGAACTAAGCAAAATTGAATGACTTAGAATATAGATAGTATAACTTAAATATAGTGATTAACCCCTTGGGTACATCTGATGACTGCATTGTGTCATGCACTTGCTTTAAAAAATATCACACTCCTGAAAATATAAATAACTTTATTTTTGTGATTACTTGAATATTTTTTGTCATTTTGTTTCTTTTTAATTTAGATTCAATTTACAATACTAATAGTAATTACTGTGTACATTATATTGCTCAAATAAAGGGAGGATACCCCAGTGGTAGAGTATAGACCCTCTACCACTGCCTCCCGAGTTCGATCCCGGTAATGGACTTTGGGTAGGGGACAATTTTGACTGTGTTGGTTTTGCGCGCCAATGCCCCGAACTGAGATAGCAAATAGCAAAGGCGTCCATGGAGTTCCTGGCCTATCATACACTGCGCATGGAGGTTTTCTGGGTTTTATCCTCCTTTCCCATTTTCTTCACTTCCCTAATCGGTGCGGTATCATCCCCAGGTCAGCCCACCTCGAATAAAATTTAAATTTATATTGCTCAAATAAATGAATTCTCACACAAAATCTACCACCTTTATATACTGTTCCGCACATCAGGAAATTAAATCCGTTCCAAATTCAAGAATTTTTCAAATAAATCTGTACCCAAGGGGTTAAGTTAAAATTTACTATATTGTGTCTTTATTCCTATAGTTTACTTGAGAATGAGCTTACAAAATTGGGATTGATTATATAAAACCTAAAAATTAAATATTATTTTCATAAATGAGTTTTTTAACTTAACTATTATGAATTTAGTAAAGATTACATCACAATTTTTGCACTATTAAAAATAAAGAGTTTTAATTGTAAATTGAAGTAGAAACTTTAGTAATCTAAGTACTAGATGACCCCAACCCAGGGGGAATCCATTGGTATTAATTAGATTATGCCTGGACTCCTTTGAGCCTGAGGTGAGGTGAGGGTAGGGGAGGGTAGAGATGTTCTAATAAGAGGGAATTGATGAACCAGAGCCATGCTGAAGTAGAGAATGAGCTGTGGAGGGTTGGCAACATTTTAGGGACTTTTAGCCATCTCAAAAAGTATATGTAAGTGGGTGGTAATGTGTGGTAGGGCCCACACCTGCAATTCAAAGGCTGGATGAAGAGAGAAATTGAAAATAGTCCAGAGGGCTGTAGCATAGGTAAAAACTCAAAGGGCCTTCAGTCACCAGGCAGAGTCTAAAAATAGGTCTTAAATAGAATGTCCAAATCAGAGATGAGCTTGGAGGAATATGCAGACCTTTATCCAGAACATATGACACCAGAATAGGTGAAAAAATGATAGAGTTGGGAGTCATATGCTCTGAGAAGTGGGGCAGCTTCAGTGCTAGAAGATAGGGCTAGTTCAATACCCTATTTTGCATGAACAGTGTAGCATCTATCATAAAGAATTAGACATCTTTTCTGGCAGAATGGGGTGTTACACATCCTGTTAGTGCCTCTTGAGGTCTAATCTCACAGAGGGATGGTGGAGTTTGAGAAGG
Organism: Massospora cicadina; assembly: GCA_022478985.1. NCBI lineage: Eukaryota > Fungi > Entomophthoromycota > Entomophthoromycetes > Entomophthorales > Entomophthoraceae > Massospora > Massospora cicadina. The sequence goes on from JAKSZP010011882.1 coordinate 120,056, forward strand.
CACAGGCAGATGGGAGGTCTGAATTGAGGGTTAAGCCTAGTTGCAACAACCTGTTTATTGTGCACAATTGCGTGGCAAAGGGGGCTCAGACCAGGGTTATACCTTCTGTATGGGAATCTGTGGTATACCTGAGTGCCTACTCATTTTGGGGCAAGGAGGCATGATTTCAGTATGGTGAAGAGGAGGGTTCAGAAAATGGCCAAGTGGCTTTTGAGCCGCTCCCCTAAAGAGATCAGCAATGCTCTAAGAATACCCATAGATGCTTAAACAGCTTGGCAGAGGGTTGACGCCCATTGGGGTATAGGGGTCGTGTCCCAGAAAATAATCAAATAGGAGCTTCAGGTAGGCTGTGGTGGCATGGGACCGAGTATCTAGAAGTCTGAGGCCCCTTTATTGTGGGGCCAGGCAATTGTTGACAGTGCTGTTGGTGGATGGTTTGAGCCCCAGATTCAGCAGCGGAGTATAACATTGAGCCATATATAAAAGAATCCGTGAATGGAAAGATGTGCACAAGAAATCATACTTTGAAGAGGAGAAACACATTGGCCATCTGTGCTAACCCAGAGGGTTATGTTCCATATGTTATAACTGGTTATCCCAAGAGTTCATAGCCTCCAGTATCAAGTCCTCATTGTCTTTGAGCGCGACTCTTTGGTAGTTGGTCAAGACACCCAGATAATGGAAGGTACCGTGCATTAGTTTAGTACTAAACTGCAGGGTGAAGGTGGGGAGCAAACCTGTACTAATGTTGGTTTGGAGTTTTTGACCAAGGAGTTGGACGCCTTGACGTACTTCTCAAGGGTCTGACAGCGAGGGTGACATCCTCTGGGAAGCAAAATGCAATGGAAGTGTTGTCCACACATGCCATGGTGCAGGTGGGGGGCTTTTCTTATACTAGGGTATCCATTAGGTTATCCTGCAAGGAGGCCAAGAGAGGATCAAGAGTGATGTTAAAGAGTATTGGGCTCACTGGTCCTCTCTGGAAGCTTTAACTGGCCATTACTGCTACTGTAAAGCCCATTGGCGCCACAACTCTGGTGTAGAGTTAGTCATAGAGTGCTAAATCTAGCATTGATCTTGGAGGGTGTGGTGGAAGCGGGCTAAGAAAGCATTAAAGTACTTTAAAGAAATACTAATATAAGCTTTCTTATATCTAAGAGCCACAAAGCCATTCTTCTTATGAAAGTTAGTTGTCAAATTTTCATGGAGTCATTATAGAGATCCCATAGCGATTTCCCTGGAACAAAACCACTATGGGGTTGATTGAGGCAAGATGACACCCATTAAGTAATGAAGTTGGCCAGAAACTTTTTAAAAAGCTTTTGGTCCGCGTTGAGCAGGGCTATGGGATGACAGTTTTCCAGGTTCTCGCAGTCCAGATTCTTATAAATGAAGGTTGTGTTTGAGCCACTAGATTCAGGGAGTACCTTACTGTTACCATGAGTACCGTAAAAGGTTTAAGTGGGATTTGGCTGTCACCACTGGGTCTAGAAGGTGTACCTCAAAGCATATGCTGTTGGGGCCAGAGGCTTTAATCTGTGGGACTGAAAGAGAATTTTCATGACTATTGATAGTAAATCGGGGCCAGAAGAGCTTCGTAATTCTGTGGGTCAATAAGTGTGCATTGTTCATCACAGGAAGCCCTGGATGACCAATGGGCTTACCTATCTGCATGGAAAAGATTGGAGTAGAATCAGTGTAGCTCCTACATAATTTCTTTTTTAACCGCTGTGTTAGTGGTGCCGCTGCTTAGTGTAGTGATTTCCTGCACTGTCAATTGGGCTTTTTTGCTTCAAATAGAAGAAGTGTGAGGCGTTTCCATTGGGAATGATAGAGTGATGACGTAAAGTTTACTTCTCAATTTTCCTGAAGTTAAGTTAGGATTTGAGGGCTTCTTAAGCAGCTTACCCATTGTCCAGTCAACTGGGAGAAAAAGAAGGCTTGAAGTTCAACTTGAGGTGCCTAATTCTGGCTTTGTCTATTTTTGATCTGCATGAGCTGTGGGCATCTAGGTTTTGGCACAGATATAGACAACTTGAATGATTACCATCTTAGTCACCGCCCAACTAGTGATGGGGCCAGTTTATGGCGGGAAGGTGTTAAAAGGTCGCTGCACATGTTAGCAAGGGTTTATTACTTAACTAATACAGATTCCCTGTATAATAACAGGGAACAAGAATCTGAGCTGATAAAGGTTCAGTTAACACTTGACTATTTTTCATTATATATCTAGCCACTTCCGTCCTAAACTAACTAAAACCAACTATTAGTAAAGTCCTATATACCAAAAAAAGATATTTTATTAAGGAAACAATATCATAAATATATAGTATTCTGGCACCCTTGTGCCCTTCCATTAGAATTGTCAGCATTCGCTTCTGGGGAATAGTTTTGCATCCATTGAACTGCAGCTTCGTTATGCCATTAGGCAGAACTTCCTTCAACTTGTTTTAGGCTATGCGATCCTAGCCTCAAGCTGGTAAACTACCAGGGATCATCCCTGACAAATAAAGGAAGTCTTAATCAAATAAATTATAAATATTAACTTGGAGTTCCCTTCCTCAAAAGCCTAAAATCATAATACTAATAAAATTATATTGGGGATCATCCCTGATTAATTCACTAGTATTGGAACACATTGGAAAAAAGCTCTTTTCTTTCCACTTGACATTAATTTTTAGCAATTTTGAAAGACAAGTTAGTTTCTACCACCGCCTCACTGAACCAGTTTCCAAATTTATGTCCTCAGATCCACCACCTGCTGCCCCAGTATGAGGCAGAAGTGCTCCACCCGCCAGCATTTACCACCCAGCAGGCAAACACGTGCGGACTGGCTCATCCAGTCCACCAAATACATACAGTCGCTATGTCCCTCCAAGGGACCTAGCACTGCACCTCGCATGAGTTCACCCAGCCCACCCCCACCCCATAGCCCTACCCTGATCAAATATATGCTTTTGCCTCCGCATTGAGTATGGTTGTCTCTTCTCATATGCAGAAAAAGCATTAATTGAGCTGGTAACGGCCACCTTTGCACCAGCAGGTTTCATTGACTTCCACACTTACAAGGGCTACTTTGATATTAAATTCCCTACTGAAGAGGATGAAGAAGCTGCAGCAGAAACGCCCTTAATCTATACAAACACACCCATTACAATCACCTGTACACGCCGCCCCAATGATACCACACTTGTGGTGACCTTTGCAAACCTCCCCTCACACCTTCCTCCTCAAACACTCTATGAGGAGTTTGTGTCTGGGCTGTCCACTTATGGCGTAGACCCCATCCTCCAATTTATTGTCCCAAGTGGTTCTGAGAGACTAGCAACATCTCGGGCAATGGTCACCATTACCCCCCACCAGCTAAACATGGCTCAGCACATCCCATCACATGCCTATAGCCCATCTGCACCTGACCATTTCTTTTGGGCCCACACCAATAATGATCGCATAATTTGCCCCCTCTGCTAAAAAAGGGACCATATGAAAAAAGCATGTCAATATAATTCACACCCTGCGAACATGGCCAACTCCACCCATGAGGCCACACCAACAGCGTTCAAGTGAAAATTTTGGCTGCCCCACCCCCACAGGCCATGCGCTTGAATCAGAAGCAAAATCTAGCACCTCAAACCCAAGTTGGCCAATTTACACCCATGCCAACCAATTGGGTGCAGGATTAGACCAATGTTCAATCCAAAAATCCTCCACCTCAAAGCTTACCCAACCAAAACCTCCTATCACTGAATCAATCCAAGTCAACCAAAATCCCTGGGACTTATAGGATAAAGTGACTGAATCTGATAAAACTGTCCCACCTTTAGCTAAACCAATCAATCTAGAACCTTTTATGAATTCAGACTTTGATGCCCCATTCCCACCCAAATAATATGTCCCCAAACCTGATGCTATCCCATATCAAAGCAACCACCAGCTTGCCGAGGCCATGGAGGTCTCGCCCAAAAATTGCCATCTTTGCAAAGCCATGGCAAAATCCATCAATGAATTTTAAAATTGGCTGCACCCCCTTGTTACCCTCGATTTTCCTCCTACTGCAAAAAGGAAATCCAACGCCTCTATGAAACTGCCACCACCTCTGTCAAAAGTGTTGTTACTCTGGCAGATTTTACCTCATCCACACATGTAACCAGTGCAAACATTACAAAATTAGCCCAATTTTCCAACGCCTGAATCCAAGCCAAACACCATATTGCCAAACTCATAGAGTCCTTTATCCAGGCCCAAATCGTCAAAGTCAACTGCTATCTACCTCTCCTTGACCCTCATCCAGCGGATGCCCCAAACCCTTACTATCAGCATTGAACTGCTTGTTCAATGCTGAACCCAATGAAGAAGAAGATGATCCGCCTGATCCCCCCTCCCCCTCCGCCATGGTAGGATAAGTGGCTCGCTGATGTGCCACCTGGTAGGTGTTTTTTATTACTTTTGTGTTTCCAGCTGCTCCTTTAGTGCAGTTGATTCATGTTTTTGGTTGTTTTAGTTTTGGAGTTTCTGTTTCAGTATTGTCCATCCCTGGTCAGCTTGCCTTAGTTAAATAGATAAATAGAACACATTGTAAAAAGCATAATTGTTTAATTACCAACATATCCCCCCACTTTACCAGATTAACTTCTTCCAAAATGTCTGCTGACGTAAATACTTCTTCCAAACCCCACAGCCTAGAGGTGGCAGAACCCAATGAAAGTAATCATTGTCAAACCTTAAGACATGATAGAAATATTAGTGTCATTAGTAACCTAGAAAATAATGAAGCATTGAAAAGAATGATTGAGGATCATTGCTGAGTAACTTTTCAGCTCTAAATGATTTTAAAAACGTTGAACAACCATCTAAATATTAGTAAAACTGGTTTTATAAAAATAGCAAAATAACCCTGCCATTTGATTGGTTATTGGCATGCTAGTAAGAATTTAGCATGCACTCAATTCATGATATGACCATTGGAGAGGTCCTTAATTGTGTAGGCATCCAAGGCCAACTTATTGATGACTTTAAAGAGACTAATCCATAACTGGTCCAACTTGTTTTAGTGCCCAAAACCATGAGTATCACAATAACTAACTCAATCACCAATTATAGAAGTTGAGAGAGCTGATGACTTTGTATCATCATATTCTTTGGGTTTAATCTTCCATTAAAGAGTATTATCATAGGCTGAGGACTGTAACCCAATCAGGACTTTTGTCAAGTTCTCCAGATAACGGGGAGGTGTCATTGCTGAACTTGGTTCAATTGCAGAGTATAAAATTGGAGGTAACTCAGCCTAACGCCCATAAAGCAGATATATAAAGAGATTTCCCCGTTGATGAATGATAACTTAAATTATAGGTGAAAGTTGCTGCAGATGAAATATGTTACCCATCTGGAAGGCTTCCCAGAGACAAGCTTATTCAAAGTAGCAGCCAGAGTACCATCTACTTGTTCAACAATCCCAATGGTCTCTAAATGGTAGGGCGTCATCAGTACTCACCAAATTCCCATAATTCATTTAATTTTGAGATGATGTGAGTGGTAAAGTTGCTTCCGTTATCCATTATAACCTGAAGGCATCCATACCAATAAAGTAACTGCTCCTTTATAAACCTGAAAGCACTGCTGGTATTTACTTTAGCAATAGCCCACATCTCTACCCAACGAGTTAGGTGGTTGATTATAAAATGACATATCATCTTTTCACAGTACTCATGCTCAATGGCCCTACAACATCAATGGTTTAAGTATGCCATGAGAACTCAGGCTCCACTATCTGGAAAGTTGTAGCTTTCTTGTGGGCTTGTGTTCCTGACACATTGCGCTACAACCAAGGTGTTCTACAATGTTGAAGTTAATGGATTCCCAGTAATAATCCCATTAAACCTGTTCCAGAGAAATCTGTAGGCTTCATGGCTGGTTACATACCGTAGTAATAATTGTAGTGCGCTAGTATAATCTTAGATATAATAAGGAATTTTTCTCAATGATTTTTGAACATTTGACTCTTGATAAGCTTTATGTTTTTCATTGCTTTGTTGATAGCTTGCTGAATTTCAGGTGGCTGGTCTTTGGTATCCCCACTAAGCATTTTCTCATACAATGCACCAGCTTCAAATTAGCAAAACTAAAATGAAGGGTAATCATGACAACCTATCAGCATATTGATGCAATGTCCCCACTCAGTGTACGATCTCATAGTCATACACTTGTAACTTAAGAGCCCATAGATAGCCTCCATTTAAGCTCTTTGAGGTTATGTAGCCATCTCAGCGAGGAGTGATCAGTCATTACTCTAAAATGGACATCATGAATATATACCAGAACTGCTTATAGGCGTATATTACTGCAAGGCATTCCCACTAAGTTACAGCATAATTACGCTCCTTCTTACTCAGGGTATGAATCTCATATTCTACTTGGTGTTCATTACCAAATTTGTCCACCTGACTCAACATGGCACTGGTTGCCATTAATGATGCTTTGGTTTGAAAAATGGTCAGTCAAAATTCAGATACCAAAATATTGGTTCTGTTATTAAGTACATCCTAAGGTTGTCAAACGAGTACTGGGTTCCCTTATTCCATATAAACCCCTTATTGAAATATTTCAACAACTGAAAAAGAGGCTTGGCGATAGAAAATTCATAATGGATCAGCAATAATGGCTTACCATCCCTAAAAATACCTGCAAATTGCAAACTCTCAGTTAAGACATTGCCGGAAAAGCCTTAAACTTGGGTTTTGAGGGCGTAGCCCATTAGAGTTAACAATGAGCCCCAGATATTTGATCTCATTTTTGAAAAAGTGGCATTTCTGCAGCTTTATTTCCATATTCGCTGTTGAAATTTTTTTTGATACTTCTTCCAAATGCTCAAGGTGATCTGTAACAGTCAAATTTGTCTTGACCATTGCATTCTGACTCAGATTCAGATTTTCCATATCTGAGTCAGATCACTTTTAAGATGGTTTCAATTCATTTTAAAAATTTACTTTTGGTTTGGTCGTTTTAGTCACTGGGTTGTGCCTCACATGAGTTATAGATTAGGATTGTGTGAGCCTAATCAATGATTTGGGCGAGGCCCCCAAGGGGCAGCCTTTATAAGGTGCACCTGCCCATTCCAAAGTTCACTTCAGAATTCTACCCCTAGCATTACCTTCCTGGGGAGCATTTTCAGTTGCTCCTCAGATGAGCTCTGGTCAGCAGGTCGTTTTATTATCCTAAATAAAATAAAGGTTGTTTCAGAGTTTGCATACCTCATTTACCTGTTGGTCTTTTCCCCTGTCAAGGAGTTTTTTTTGAGTAGGTTGGTTTTGGACCAACTCCCCTAGAGGACTTGGCATAACCAACTAATAGCAGGTGAATGTTTGGCGCTGTCAGCGCCTCAAACCTCTCCTACTCAGTTAGGCTTCTTTGGTTGGTTGTCATGCGCCAGAGTATTATTTGAATATACAGCTGTTGGAACTGGGGTTTTCCTGACTGTTACATTATTTCAAAGTCATTGTGCACTGAACGCTGCCGATCCTCAGTTTGGTCTGACCTCAGTGGTCACTTGGTCCTGGTTGTTAAGGAACCAGCACCGGTGGGAGCTGGTGACTGATGGCCAACCCTAGATCTGAAGTGAGCGTCAGTTCAATTTTCTGGTGGGGCCTCCCGCTCACCAGGGATTTAGTGGCACTGAGGGGACCTGTCCCAGCAGGGCTCCCTCACCCATGGATGGTCCGCCCAGAAAGGGGTCAGACGTCCATCCATGCTGTACCGCGCATCCCTCTTGCACTTCTGTTAGAGAAAGTGCCTTCCTGGTCAGGATGGGAAGGCCATCGCCAACAGGAGCCTGGGAGGGGGTGCACAACACAGCCAAGTGCTGGGTGTGCATCCTCAGGCTGAGGCCATCTAGCCATGCTGGACTGTGCACCACTCTCACGTTATCCTTGGCAAAAGCGCCTTCCCAGTCAGGATGGGAAGACCATTGCCAACGGGAGCCTGGGAGGGGGTGCAACACAGCCAAGTGCTGGGCGTGCATCCTTGTGCCAGGTGGGCTGATTCTGGCAGCCCAGTCCCAATTTGCTCTCACCATTTGTTGTTTCCTCGAGGGGCCTAAAGTTTATCTGGGCTAAAATTTCCTGGGGATTGAGTCAACTCGCCCCAGGAAGCCCTCATTGTGGTGGCCTTCCGCTGTGGGGCCCCTATTTGGAGAGGGGCCTTCCTCTAGTGGGAGGGGGTGATGTAATGGTCAAGTTTGTCTGACCGTTGCATTCTGACTTGGATTCAGATTTTCCAAATCTGAGTCAGATCACTTTTAAAATGTTTCTGACTCATTTTAAAAAATTACTTTTGGTTTGGTCATTTTGGGCGCTGGGTTGTGCCTCGCCCAAGTTGTAGATTAGGCTTGTGCAAGCCTAAACAATAGTTTGGGCGAGGCCCCCAAAGGGCAGAATTTATAAGGCGCGCCTGCCCATTCCAAAGTTCACTTCAGAATTCTACCCCTAGCATTCCCTTCCTGGGGAGCATTTTCAGTTGCTCCTCAGACGAGCTCTGGTCAGCAGTTAGTTTTATTATCCTAAATAAAATAAAGGTTGTTTCAGGGTTTGCATACCTCGCTTACCTGTTGGTCTTTTCCCCTGTCAAGGATTTTTTCAAGTAGATTGGTTTTGGACCAACTCCCCTAGAGGACTTGTCATAACCAACCAATAGTGGGTTAATGTTTGGCGCTGTCAGTTCCCCAAAACTCTCCCTACTCAGTTAGGCTGCTTCAGTTGGTTGTCATGCGCCAGAGTATTATTTGAATATACAGCGGTCATAACTAAAGTTTTCCTGACCGTTACATGATCCATGAAGGTGCAGATGAAGATATTAATGTCATCTAGGTAGATGAGAACGTATAAAAACTTCAGATCGCCTAAAATGGTATCCATGGCTTGTTGAAATTTCACCGGCACATTACAAAGACCTTGAGGGCATCTGAGTCATCTGAAATAGTCCATTGCCAGTAATAATTGCACATTATTTTGGTCCTTTTTAGGCAGGCAATTTCCCAGTACCTGGATATGAGATCCATTGCCAAAAAGAATTGAGCCCCTTCCAAGCAATCAAGGGTGTCATCAAACTGTGGAAGATAATATAATTCTTTTGAATTATTTTCTTCAACCAACAATAGTGTATAATGACCTGGTTGGATCTTTTCTTCTTTTTTACATTTAATATTGGACTTTCCCAAGGGCTTGAGGATGGGACCAACTACCCATGATCAAGTAGCTTATTAACTTCATCAGCAACTATTGCCTCACTTTCACATGAATGGTAGATTAGTTGCATATATATTGGCAAATAATTTACAATGTCAACCTTATGAACTATATTTTAGTGCACCCAATATCATAATTATCTTGCACAAACACTCCAGAATATTAATCAAATAATTTAAGGATATGATCCTTTTGTTTATCCAAGAACCCAGCAGTTTTCCTAAAGAATACAGCAATAATTGCTGGTGATTACAGCTCATTGGTTAATCCTATTTCGTTCAACTTACAAAAAGCGTGAAAAGATAAAAATTCTGTAGTAGGAACCAAATGAATGAAGACCACTAATTGTTTCTTTTCTATCTGTATTGACCTATCCAGGAGGATGGCGAATAGTAACCAAATTTCTTTATGGCGGGGATTAAAATCACAGGTGCTGCATAGGGTTCAGTTCAGCCTTTTTCCCAGGGTGCATAAATCTCGCCATAAAAATAGTCAGGAATATACAAGGTAAGGCCAGTACTGATGATTCACAGTTACTTGTAATCCAAGACCGTCTGCTTTTGCGCCCTCAAAGGAATCCTTCAACTTTTTTTCAATTTGGGCTGAAGGTAGCTGGGAATGGTTTCCAACCTGTTGATAATTTACGGGAGTGATACCATCTGCATAGATTAAGCCAATGTAGTTGTTCTTCTTGGTCAGAGATGGTTCCCCTTTCTATCAATAGAACAACGGAAAAGTTTTCCCTGAAATTTTTGAAAGTATTTGTTTGAAGAGTATACCAGACCCCATGCTGTCACATGAAGTCAATGCTGATCAATATTTATGTCCTATTGGGAATATCTATGGCAGTGCGGTCACTAGAAGGGAGCTGAATCATGACAAGGCGCTATAGGCACATCAAGATGTAGTGGTATGTATGCCCGCCACCCCATAAACCTTATTATGATCTATATCAGGGGCAAGCCTTAACTTCTTCACAAATTTTGTGAAAACAATATTAGTTGGAGCCACTATTGATGATGGCTCAAATTTTTACTCTATTCACCTAAATATCAGCATATATGAAATCAGAATAAAAAGAAATAATGTTTACTTAAAAGACGGCGGCGTCATTTGCCAAATCAAAGGATTGCAAAAGCTGTTTAGCTACTTTGGGGAATTTTTCCTTAATGGTAGCATTGGGGATTGTAGTGTAATATTGTTCAAAGGACTATCAGCTTCCATGTGAGCAGTTGGGACTTGCGGCTTATTCAGATAGGGGCACATCATTTTTCAATCATTTTGGTCTCAGGGGCCCTTGCTTGCAAGTGTGTAACTGAAAAAACATGGTCAGGGGGAACATGAGCAAAGGCGGAGGTAGACTATTCCCCATCTACTTCGCTCAATTTTTTCATGATCAGGATAGTTCATCATCAGGGACAACATTGTTAATTTTGTCAGGGTTAGTGTGGCAGAAATTGCAAAATATGGCCATATTTTCTGCATTTGTAGCAGATGACCTGATTTTGCATGTTGCTTTTGAGGAGTTTTTTTGAACAAATTAACTCAACCTTGGGGTTGGACCCCACTCATTCATTATCAGACTTCCCCTCTGACCCTAGTAGCAGGGCTGGTTTGCAAAAGCTCTTGTTGGGGACATCAAAGGTGGCCCCACAAATGGACAAAATTTGACTATTTGAGCTGTCTTCAAATCCACAGTCAGTGCGGGTATCATGGCCCAATTAGCTCTTTATGTCCTTGCTGCGCTAGCTTCATAGCAGTCTAGGCGTTGAAATTGGTTAATGCTCCCACACCCATAAGTATCTGTGCCTCTTGATAGAAGTGACATATTAAGCCTTTGATAGACTCATTATCTGAATTGAATGCTGAGGAACTACTGTTTATGGTTGGAGAGGTTCTCCAGACTAGTGAGCTCCCCTATGACTACAACCTTTACTTCTGCATAAGTCCATTTGATGGCATCTAAATGTGGCAGAATGATATTATGTCTCGCCATGTTGAGGCAGTTGACTACAGTATCCACCTTCTGGTGATCTCCACACCCCACCATTGCCATCTCTAACAATTTGAAGAATGCATGATATTATTCTTTTGAAACTCCATGTCAAGAGAGTGTCTATAACTCTCCAAAACCCAGCGTGGTGGTGCTTGGTGTACAGGACCAACGCAAGGTACTAGTAGTTGTTGTTATAATAAAAATAGCCCAGCAGAAATTGCTGGAGCTAAAGAAACTTAGGGCGAGGGTGTCAAGCATAGTAATGGTAATAAGAAGTCGAACATTCTTCACAACTTAGCTATGCACTAGAGGGTGGTTCATAACCAAGTTCAGTACAGGGTTAGAGTGCACTGGTGACCAGGTTTGGAGGGAACCTGGTAGAACCAGCGGTGTACCTGAGTTTTTAATAATTATTTGAGGTGGGTTTTTTTTTGGTGTACCTGAGTTTTTATCTAATTTAAGCAAAAGAAACTAGATAACACATCGAAAGACCTCCTCAAAGAGGTCCACGCACAAATGCACCCAAGTCATTATATATGTAAAATGTAAAATGATAAGGGGTTTATATTGGGAAAAGATGACCAACAAGGAACGTTGGTCACAAGCGAACATACTTAAACAATCTCAGGGAAATTCTGGGTCAGCAGAAGTGGTCCTAAGCTTTGGTGCACCAATAGGCGCACGCTTCCAACTAAAAAGGTAGCAAATTTAAAAACTGACCTCACTCAAGTGATTGATTGAAGTTGTACCTGACCCAAGATCATAATTTTCTAAATGGAATGGGTTTCAAACCTCCGTTCCGCAATTAACTAGATTGTCCCATAGTTGTTCATTAATTAGTATGTCCATTTTAACGCATGAGCCAAAACAAGGGACCAGGCGTTTTGCACCTCACTTGTACCAACCTGGGCATATTTGGCTTGTACCCAGCGTTGGTCCAAGGTGAGATTAAGGTCAGGAAGGGCCTGAAGTTTAACCTTCTGGACCTCCTGACGCCCATCCTTGTCCTTGGGGTTGGTGCCCTCTTTTAAGTCATGTAAACATGACACTCTGGCAATTTCAGAGTTGTCTAAAACTACATGGTCTTAGGGGGATTGGTGCTTATTTTTGGCTGTTGGTCAGTAGTTTTCACAGAAGAGGAAAAGCGTTATATGGGGTAAGCTGCCAGGGTTCTTTTCACCTTTTATAGAGTTCCTCAACTAGAATTACTGGAACTGTCATCCCCAGATGAATAACTTTTTTGAGAAAAAGATCTGCTTTCAGGATCCTTTTGACTACGTACAGTGTCCCCTTCTAGCTTAGATAAATTATCAGAGTTGGGTTTTACCACTTCTTGGGGCTAGATTAATGCTTTCAACTTTTGATACTTCCGCGTAGTTTGTTAATTTCCGTGGTAAGCTGGTGGAGTTGGTCAGTATTATTGTCCGTGGTCTTTACTCTCAGCATAACTTGATCTTGTGCCTCAATCATGTCCAAACCCTGCTTCATCATAACAACCTCAACTGTGGCAAAATTGTCCATCAATTCTTCTTGCTTCTGAGATATGGATTATATAGCTGTAACTTCAAGTCTTGATAACTTGGTCCATATTCCCTTAGCCTTAAATTAATTTTGAGTCTTCATGTCACTGACTAACAGATGCAGCTATGCGACTTCTTCCATAAAATCTTTATGCTGCTTCATGAGATAGTGGATTGACTCAAACATCTTCACATCAGATTCCATTCCCATGTATTCTAAGTCCGCAACCCTGGGAGTTCTGAACAATTCACCTCAACTTGGCCACTCCCTTTTTCATTCAATGGTTCTCCGCTCATTTTCAACTCAATAACTTATGGAAAACGTCAGCCCGGAACCACCTGTAGTGAGCACCGCTTATTGAAAAGTGGTCACTGCACAAGTTGACAAGAGTTCATTACTTAGCTAATACAATTTCCCTGTATGACAACAGGGAACACAAATCTGAGCTGATAAATGTTCATTTAACACTTGACCTTTGTTCACTAGAATATCTAGGCAATTCCATCCTAAGCCTGACTAAAACAACTGCTAGTTAAATCTAGTACCAAGAGCAAGATAGTTATTAAAGAGAAATTATCATACATATAAAGTACTCTGGCACCCTAGTGCCCTCCTACTAAAATCGTTGACATTCCATTTTTGGGGAATAGCTTTTCATTTATTGACCTGCAGATTTGACATGCTATTGGTCATAACTTCCTTTGTCTCAATTTCCAAGACTAGGCAATACCGCCTTCAAGCTGGTAAACTATTAGGGGTCATCCCCAACAAATAAAGGAAGTCATAATTGTCAAATTAATCATAAATATTAACTCGGAGCTCCCTTCCTCAGAAGCCTAAATCATCAATGCTAGTAAATTATATCAAAGAACATCCCCAACTAATTCATTAGTATTGGAACACATTGAAAAAGCATATTAAGTTTTAATTCCCAACAGAAGGTGATTATTTAAATGATTATAGACTATCTCTTTTACAAAGGGTTTTTTAAAAAGATTTGGAGCATCCCTTGGCTAGAGCCTGCATAATGGTCTGAGAGTGGTGATGAGGACAACAGTGAGTGCCCTGTGATTGCTAAGATAATTGTCACAAGTTTTGTAGAGAATATTCGGACAAGCAGAAGTTAGACATTCAATGCCATGTCATGCAAAACGCTGTTTGAAAGGTACCTATGTCATACTGATTTGTCATTCAACCAAGTTCAGATGCGAAAGGTGGCAGCGCATTTATAAAGCTGCTCAGGCGAAGGAAATCTTGGTATTAACTGGATCCAGGGCGTTCCCTTGCTGCAGGGGGTAAAAGTTGCAAATGCGGCTTATAGTGGTGTTTAAATCCCCAAGTGCACTGTGTTGTGCGGGGAATTTGAGCTGGAAGAGCATTTCTAGGAGCCCTATATTGATCTGGACCTGCAATATGCATCTAGATGCAAGGAAAGTGAAGTCAGGAGTGGTGAATTTGGCCAATTTACTAGGCAGCCATATAATTGTTGTTAAAAAATGGGGTTTAACCCAGGGATTCAAAGTAATGAGGGCTGCATGGTTTCTCAGAAGTAGTTTTCTCTAAACTGTTTATTTACATGTGTTGCGCTCATGAGGGAGGATATGGGGCTCAGAGACAGCAATGGTATCAATTCGCGCTAACCTGAATCTGTGGAGGGATGGGCTTTCCATTTAAAAACTGTAGCTCATTTACGTTGATAGATTACAGAGCTAGGATGCTGCCTGAGGACTCATATATGATCCTCTCTTTACATCCTGAAAAGTTAACAGAATTTGAACCTGCAGCTGTAGCGCAGCTAGTTTATAGTCCTTTCGCTTGACTTTGGGTGGTGATCTGAGAAGATCGCTGAAGGAATTTGGGAGGTTTTAGGTGTTGGTGGGTGAAGGATCTGGTAAGCCAGACTAAGATACTGCCCAGTATGTTACAGGGGAAGTTTTCAGGTTGCTCAACGGTGATCTCCACAGGGTCCCCATTAGATGATGCTGAGTCCATAGTCTCATCCTCCAACACCTCAAAGGAGCTATGTGAGATGTGTTGTGTGGGTAGGGTAGAACTTTTTAAGGTGCCACATCTACAACGGGAAGCAGGTGACAGTCATTGCTTGTGGGCTGAGCACCAATGAGAGTTGCGATATAATGTAAAAGAGCGCTGGTAGAGTCTAATAGGGGCATAGTGGAGAACTTGGTGGGGGTGGCTGACGAGGGGCGCTTTATGGGGATGCCTTGTGCTTGTTGAGAGAGGGTGTCAACTCCAGGATAGTGGAGGGTGTGTCCTATGGAAGGGGGGCTTGATTGAAAAGTTTACCTATATTGATGATGAAGTTAGCATTCTCAAATGCTTGTCATAAGGCCTCATGGGTCAGGTCTTGAATAGGAATCCACTGTGTAGAATGTAGAATTTCTGATGCCACCACATGAGAACATAAATGGCTGGTCTTTGGCCCCTGGGTGGTGGCAGAGAGAAGCTGTTTGAATGCTGTGCAGTCAGTATGAAAGTGACAAAGAGTGTTACACCAAGTAGTAGTTGGGGGCGCCTGGTCAGGGTCAACGAAGAAGATCTTTAGGAATGATCCAACTCAGCGCATGTGTTGAATCTAATATTGCAGGACACAGAGGGGGAGGGGATGAACGATGCTCTGCAATGCGGCCTTTATGTGGTGGTGTAATAGGATATGACTGTAAGTCTTAGGGAGTAACTCCTGCCGCTCAATTAAGAGAAATTAATGTTTCAGACCAAAAAAGGTGAGTAAGCCAGCAGCCATCCCTCTTGTTACCATTAGCGACATGCCCATGTTGTAGATGAGAGGTGGGTGATGAAGTACTTATTGAGAGTTGCATTGTTTTCACCCATGCCAACCACCCATGAGTTGGTCCAGAAAATTTGGGGTGTGTGTTGGGAAGTGGCAGTGGCCAGGGGCCATCGCCAGCAGAAGGTCAACAGCAATTCTCCCCCGCAAGAGGGTAGCTCCATTGGTCTAAGTTTTTTGGGAAAATAAATATATATCAGGCGAAAACAATTGATTAAATTATTTAGGAGTAGAAATTTCCAACTGCCATTATCTTTTGTCGCTGGTAGTCATAAGCCCATCCTGGACAGGTATGGATGCAATAAACCCCTCCCTACTCAATGTGACTGGCCATATGTGGACTGGCCATGGGTACACCCAGTCGCCTGCTGGACAAAAGACCACTGATCCGCCAAGTGAAATTGCGTTAAGAAATTTTCGTGGCAAATTTATGCCTAGGTCATCTGGCCTTGTCAAGTTTGATCCAATTTCAATTTTTTTGAAAATGTTGATCCACCATAGTTGAATTGCATAATTATTTCTAACAACAAATGAAATTAAATTGTTCCCTATTTTTGGTGAGCTTATGAGGCAGCGGACCCCAAAAGGTTCCATTTTCACTCCATTTTTTCCCTTTCCAACCTTTTAGTTCTGATAAAAATAGATCTATAAAGATTAATATTTTTGTGAATTTAAACAGTCCACCAGATATTTGGTAAATATTATTACAAATTTAGGAAATCTCTGATTGGTGTTTGCAGCTGCCTTACTACTGTTTCATCCCACAATATAGATGTCTGTACTAAATGTATTCTGGGTGGTGTTCTGGGTGGTCACTCACCCTGAGTTCCAGGCCAGTCTTATTATTATCATAACGCTCCATGACATAATGGAGCGACCCAAATTTTCATCATTCTGCATCCTGGCCTATAAGCTAGGTGCTGCATTGGGTTTTTTGCATGAACGAAAGTTTCACCCTTTAATGAGGGTAGTGTATGTCAAGAAGATGGCTCATTAATGGGATTGTAGTTTACACGCTGCAGTTAAATCAAATCTTTTGCCTCAAACACTGGGCGGGGTTTTATCCCTGGGTCAAGTGTAAGAGGACCCAGGTTCTCCCTTTTTCTATGAGTTTTCTGGTGGGAATGAGTTTAAAGTGTGGGGGTGTTGTTTGTTCCTGTGGTCACTGTTCTCCCCCTCATCCCACTGTTGTATGTTTTGATGCTATTATTATTTCAGTTGACTCTACCGCTTCTGAGGAGAAAATGTATGTGTCAGATTCTGGTGGTTGACTCAAAAATAAACATTCAACAATGATCAGATTGGGCCAATTACCCTTTCAATGCTTGAGCTAGCACCTATATCCTCACCTCAAAGCCTATTGCAATCATACAATTTGGGCTGAATATCTCAATGACAATTTGATCAAGTATTTTATCAGGCGTTCAGACCAAATATGCTCCCATATTATGGCCAATTTTCTATAAATCAAATCTTGGCAATTGATCCCAATTATCATGAACACAATCAACTTAATTGTATACAAAACCATTTGGGGATGACCCAAAGTTAACGTCTGAAAATTTCATGGACTCCAGACTAATAAAAACGTAATCAGTTTCCCAACTTAGGGCGAAATTTGTATGTCAATCTGCGCAATTGGCATGATAGCACTTGCGTGGACCGCCCAAAAGGGGTTACCTAGTGATATTGAGGAAGAGGCCTGCTAACATCCTGATTAGGGGTGCATCATTTACTTCAATTAGGACCAAAATTTCACAGAAGGTGTGTTTCATCAGCAGTATGACGAAACTGAAATCCAGAAGATCTTAGGACAATTTTGCATGCTTTTATCATAATTTTTGTACCTGAAATCCTCCTAATTTTGAGAGTATTTTGCCACATATGAACTTAAGAAAAGGTTTCAGTCATAGGCCGAACTGAGTGGTAAAATAGCTGTTGAAATTTTGTGCTGGAATGTGGCCAGGAAATGCCCTAGAGGTATAAATACCAGCGCCTGGCCTAATGATTATTATCTAATAAATAGCTTATATTAATTTTATATTTATCTTATCCTTTTCCTGGTTTTCTATTTGAATCCCAACCTTAGAGAAGTATCAACAAACTGGAAGGATCAAATTCCCAGTTTGTATTAAATCCTGCCTCAGAAGAAGTTCTCAAACCTGAAGTGAAAATTACGCCCAAAATTGGCCAGAAGAGTCAAGGCGAATTTAGTAGGCCTAGTGAGTTTTTAAACGGTCCAAATGCCATAAAATACAGGCACTATTGAGGATCAACCATTGGAACTTCAGCCCAAATAGATATGCAGGATAACAATTTCTAAGCGATTGATCCTCAGATTTTGACAATTGGTGCTCACTCAAAACTGATGACACTCTAAAATGAATTCCAGAAACCAATTCCTGGCAGATTTGGCCATATGGAATGGCGACATCAGGATGGAAACTAGAGTTGGGGCCATCTCAGATTATTTTCTAGTCAACAAAGGCTCTGCAACTGGTACCTCCTACACCTAAAATCTTGTTATAGTGGGGGAGCTCATGCAGCAAAACCAGTCGTCCCAAATAGGGATGAGGATGATACCTTGAACAACAAAGAATTTTCAAAAATTTGGACGGTTGTGTCAATATTGCAAGTCAGAAACACTTAAATTACTCAGGAAATTTGGGAACTCAGAATGCAATTTATCAACTGCAGATTCCTGAGTAGATAGTATGGGCAAAGACATTGAAAGCAAAGCGTCTAATCAAGCTTTATTCGAAGAAAAGCCTGACAAACTCAAAAAACAAAGCAGCCAATGCTCACCCAGCTTTGACAAAAGAAAAGTAGGAAAAAGCTCTGTTCATTCATCCAAAAACAGTTTGGAAAAAAACCAAGGGCCAAATTCAGGCATCAGAATCCAGTAGTTCAGAGCAATATTATAAAATTAAATCATCGGAAATTGACACTAATGCAGAAACTGATATTTTGAACATCTGTTATATGCCTAGAGTACTGACAGCAATCCCAACTCCAGATACCTCACAATGGTAAATAGGGCCGATTATGAGCGATGATACACCAAGACATTCAAGAAAAACAAAACCCCTGTGGCCAAAACAGGGCGAGATGACTTCAAACCATTTGATTTACCAAAGTTTGATAAAGATGGAAACGTTCACTATTTCCTCAAGTTATTTGAAAAAGAAATGAGAGGAGCATCAGACCATGCAAAAGGATCAGCACTGATTAACTCAATTTATTGCCCATAGCTGTGACCTCTTTATGCCCTATTTGGGCGACTATTGGTCCTATATGGATGCTAAAATTGCAATAACCAAACACTTTGGAGGGCCTGAGAAACTAGAAACCTGAAAAAGAAAGCTTCTTAATATCGAATTTTAAACAGAATGAGACTATTAAGGACTTTGCGGATATATTCTTTCATGAGGCACAAGTTCTGTGTGGGTGCAATGTAATAGATAAGTTTAATGCCAAGCTTGCATTGGAGCACGCGATTATGCCCTTCCGTGAACTGCACAATGTCATGTTGCCTGCATTCAATGAAAGCTTGGAAATTCTTGAGCTCACCAATTACTCGAGAAGCTGTTCCCATAATTTCAACACACCTAATCGGGCCAAAGAGCAGCAAAAATCTCGATTTTCAGGCCAAAAAAACAACACAATGTCCGAACAGGGGAAAAATTTTAAAATATGAAAAAAATATGAGCAAAAACAGCAAACATGGCCAATTACATGCTACAAATTTGGTCAAATAGGGCACTTTGGTAGCCAATGCTACAGACGATACAACAAAAAGCCTGGGGTCAACTTTGCTCTAGAAATTAACAGTGATAGTGAGATGGGAAAAGAGCAGGTGGAGTAGAGATGGAATGTTCTAATTCCACCGAATTTCAAATCATTCCACCTGACCCTGATAAGCTCTTTAGGGCCGAAGACGTTGATGAAAATAACCTCAACCATATCAGGGCTTATAATGTCATGATGGTCACTACTCATGCCACTTCAAAAGCAACTAAACCCTTGAAAATAACCAAAGAAGCCCAAGCAGAGGTATTAAAACCTTATATGAAGCAAACTATTGATCAGGGTTGGATCTACAACCCAGATGTTCAACCAATTTACCTAAGCTTAACAACGTTCAAGTAGCTATTCTCATGAAGACCTTAGCAGATAACTTCCCAGATATTTTCTCAAGCCTGAAAGCACACCTGGAGTCGGGCAACAGCCACAGCATTCACACAATAAATACTTCTGAAAACTACTCTGAATGCACTTATGTGGACATAGCAGTGAACAAGGTGCAAGTTCGGGCCATTGTTGATAGTGGCGCTTTTATCAATATAGTCAGTACAAAGTTGGTTAAAAAAACTGAAAATTGCACCTGATGTTGCCCACTGTCAGGAATATGGAACCTCTAAAGCACATACAACTAAATCTCTGGGTGCCTACAGTACCCTACCACTCAGATTTGGATCCATTGTAGTAACAGCACCTGCCATAGTGTTGCCAAATACAAACTATGATATCCTAATTGGGACTGATTTCCTAAAAAGATATGGAGTTGTTACCAATCATAAGAATGATACTCTCACCATTCTTGGCCAGACTATTCCACTTTACTATAGCTGTGATAAAGCAGTCGATAAAAAGAAACCCAGTCTATTGATAAATCTGGCCTACAAAGATGGAGTCATCTTGATTGAGTATTCCAAATCTCAGTAAAAGATAAAACCACTTCCCACTCAGATTGATGAGTCAAATGGCATTCCGCTTTGATTAAATCAGACCATCGCTATACCATATGGAGAACAAGTAATCATCCTGATGGGACTTACAATTAATATCCCAGAAGGACTTTATGGTGAAATATATCAACCATGGTCTAAATCTCAATTTGAACCAAACATTGCCCCTGGTATTATCATTCCAGGCCATGGAGAAATACCTATGTGCAAACCTGCAAAATTGGCCCATCTCCATTAGGCGACATCAAACAATTGCTTTTCTGCATCTGTTCCCTACCATGGAAATTCACTCATTCCATGAGTTTAGACTTTTGTTAAATTAGGGCTCCCTGATATGGACCAACTCAGCATAAATAATGTTGTCCCTATGGCTGACTTAAGCAACCTGACCAACTCCAAGAAAGGCCAAGATCAGGAGTTATTCTCTAAATATCAGAAAATATTAAACAAGATGATTTTGACTTGGGTTGTGCTAATGGTGTCACCCACAAAACCAATACTGGAGATCATAAACCTATTCAATTATGCCCAATTAGACGCTCAAAATCATCAGAAGAAGTAGTATCCAAGGAGATTAAGGAACTCCTCGATTGCGGCATGCTAGTCCCTTCAAAAAGCCCATGGGCAGCACCAATTTTAATAGTGAAAAAGAAGGATGGAAGCAACCGAGTAGTAATTGACTATCAAAAATAAACTACATCACAAAGAAGGACTTGTACCCACTGCTACAAATTGACGATGCCTTGGATAGGCTAGGGGGCGTGAAGTTCTTCTTGCAATGGATCTTATCAGCAGATATTAGCAAATAGATCTTCCCAAAGAGGAGCGTGAGAGATGTGCAATCATAACCCAAGAGGGCCTATTCCAGCCAACAAGAATGCCTCAAGGGCTCTGCAACGCCCCAGCTACATTCCAATGGGCAATGGACACAATCCTGGTAGATTTAAAATTATCACGTGTACTAGTGTACCTTGACGATATCAAAATTTTCAGCTGCACTTTTTGACGACCATCTATAACACTTAGAGGAGGTTTTCAAAAGGCTAGCTGCCGCAAACTTAAAAATTAAGCCCAGAAAATATCAGTTTTTCAAACCCAATTGGAATACCTCAGATTTGTGATTGTTAAAGTGGGTCTTTGGCCCCAACCCTCTAAGTTGGATGCCATCTCCAAAATGAAACGGCCCAAATCCAAGCGTAATATTCAAATATTCCTATGCATGATTGGGTACTATTGCCAATTTATCACTGACTTCACACACCTTGGAGAGCGCTTTTCTATCTGCTTAAAGATAAGGTACCATTCAACTGAACTCTAGCTTGCCAGGATGCGTTTGACCAACTCTGATTGGCCCTATTTAGCGCACCTGTTCTTTAATACCTGGACTTTGATTGCGAGTTTATCGTCCAAACTGATGCATCCCAAACAGCAGTGAAGGCCGTGTTATCCCAAGTTGGAGAAGATGGTGAAGAACATCCAGTTGCCTTCGCTAGTCAGACCCTAAACATTCATGAAAGGAACTACATGGTGACAGAACAAGAATGCTTAACTGTCATATATGCTTGCAAGCAATTCTGGGTCTACCTTCATGGTACTCATTTCGAAGTTTTTATTGATCATGCTTCCCTAAGATGGTTGAATAACTTAAGAGAACCTGAGGGCCAATTAGCCCGCTGGGCATTAAAGCCTCAAGCCTATGACTACATTATCGATATTGAGAGGGTGCAAAACACCAAAACGCCGACTATCTATCTTGACTACCCACCATCACAACACTTAGTTGGGCCACTGATGAGTTGTTTATGAAAATGATCAGCGGAGAGTATCAGGATAAGCCCAAATCCATCCAAAAAATACTCTCAGATCTACAAAAAATAAAACCATTAAAAACGGGACGCTTTACAAGATTGTCAAGGACAAAAAGTTGATTTTCCCAAGACCATCATCCTGAACAGACCTAATAATGGCAGTGCATAAGGCCATAGGGCATGGCGGATTCAAGAAGATGAAAGAGCATCTGAAGAAATTCTACTAATGGGAGTAAATACATTTTGACATCCAAGAAATGCTAGAATGCTGTGCAGAGTGCTAAGGTGAAAAACCATTCTGAAAAAGCACATCTTACTAGCTTGTTTGCCCAACTTTGCCTGGCACACTGTATCTATTGACGTTGTTGGCCCACTTCCAACAATCAATATGAAGGCCAAGTACATAATTGTAGCCATTGACCACTTAATTAAATGGGTTGAAGCCAGGGCTATTTGGGAAGTAGGAGCGACAACCACCACCAAATTTGTACTTGAAAAAATCATCCATAAACATGGATGCCGTCAGGTTATTCTGACTGATAATGGAACCAACTTTACTACCAATGTTCTTGCCAAGCTCAACAACTAATGGGAGTACGTGGTGTGCTTTCTGCTCCCTATCACCCCAAAACTAATGTGACTGTTGAGCGTGCAAATGGGACATTGGTGAACATTATCTGGAAATTAACCTCAGCCAAACCATCTGAATGGAGTACATATCTAAGTTTGGCAGTCTTCGCCTACAATATCTCCTAACATTCATCAACCAGGATGTCTCCATTTCAAGTATTATATGGTAGACACCCAGCCCTATTAACGCTGCTATATTCAGCCCTAGAGGATCCTGGAAAAAACACTTACCCTCAGTACGTTGAGAAGCTTGCGGATGCTTTAATCAAACTACAAGCTCAAGACTTCAACAACAGTTTTTCTGAGAAAAAGGCCTGTCATCAAAAGGACTTAGAGAATCACTACCCACTGGCCAAATTTGAAGTTAACGACGAAGTTCTATTTTGCAACACCCATGGATTGGGCTGAATGCAAAAGTTAGATTGCATCTAGGTCAGGCCATTCGAAGTGATTGAGAAAACATCCAAGTTCATATACACAATCAAGGATTTTAGGACTGGCCATATATACAACCGAGTCCATGAAAAATTCCTAAGAAGGTTTGATAAGTGGGCCAATTAAGAGAAAACGTTGAAAAAACATAACATAAAAACTTAAAAACACAAGAACAAAACTAAAAACCAAAAACAAAAAATACTTATATAAATAGTCTTATTCTAATTAATATTTTAGTTTGCACTTGAGGTTGGGGAGAGTATCCAACTTCAGACTTGATGGGCATTTGGGCCATCATTCTTAAGACTTATTGGCCAGTCCAGCCAAAGTTACCAAATAGAATTTCTAACTCCATTCTCATTGGACATTAGGACTGATGAGAAAAGACCAACATAGGCTAGTTGGGAATCTTAGGCTTATATTCAAGTCAAGAGGGGGAAATGTCAGATTCTGGTGGTTGACTCGAATTAAACCTTTGACAACCATCAGATTGGGCCAATTACCCTTTCAATGCTTGATCTAAAACCTATATCCTCATCTCAAAGCCTATTGCAATCATACAATTTGGGCCAAATATCTCAATGACAATTTGATCAAGTATTATATCAGGCGCTCTGCCTGAATATGCTCACATATTATGACCAATTTTCTATAAATCAAATCTTAGCAATTGGTCCCGATTATTGGGAACATAATCAACTTAATCGTATAAAAACCATTTGGGGACAACCTGAAGTTAACATCTGAAAATCCCATGGAATTCAGACAAATGAAAAATGTAATCTATTTCCCACCTTAGGGCGAAATTTGTATGTCAATCTGCGCAATTGGCATGATAACACTTGCGTGGACTGCCCAAAAGGGGTTACCTAGTGATATTGAGGAAGAGGCCTGCTGATGTCCCAATTAGGGGTGCATCATTTACTTCAATTGAGGCCAAAATTTCACTGAAGGTGTGTTTCGTCAGCAGTATGACGAAACTGAAATCCAGAAGATCTTAAGACAATTTTGCATGCTTTTATCATAATTTTTGTACCTGAAATCCTCCTAATTTTGAGAGTATTTTGCCACATATGAACCTAAGAAAAGGTTTCAGTCATAGGCCGAACTGATTGGTAAAATAGCTGTTGAAATTTTGTGCTGGAATGTGGCCAGGAAATGCCCTAGAGGTATAAATACCAGCGCCTGGCCTAATGAATATTATTCAATTTATAGCTTATAATAAATTTATATTTATATATCCTTTTCCTGGTTTTTTATTTGAATACCAACCTTGGAGAAGTGTCAACAAACTGAAAGGATTAAATTTCCAGTTTGTATTAAATCCTACCTCAGAAGAAGTTCTCAAATTCAAAGTGAAAATTACACCCAAAATTGACCAGAAGAGTCAAGGCGAATTTAGTAGGCCTAATGAGTTTTTAAATGGTCTGAATACCGTAAACTACAGGCACTATCAAGGAGCAACCATTGGAACTTCAGCCCAAATAGATGTGCATGATAACAATTTCCAAGCGAGTGATCCTCGGATTTTGACAATTGGATCTTCTATCTTCCCATCTTTATTAAGTTTTTAGTTAGCAGTAGTTAGCTTAGCTTATAGAAATGGGACTCAAGATCCCCAGTTGTTTGGTGCTGGATTAAAACACCTAGAGTGGTCAGCACAACCAACTCCTAACCTGGAATTACAGATCAACCATGGGAACTAGCTCAACCAGTGGAGCCAGAGATGGACGATTTTGGATTAGCCATGAGATGAAGAAGCAAGGGGTCAGACTTCCCAGGATGGGGGTGAACCACCAGTGAACACCAAGAAGGGGTAATTTGGTAAGGAGTAGTTGGTGTCCAGCTGGATTGGGGAGTTGCCCAACTGTAGGAACTAGCTCAATCAGTGGAGCCGGCGATGGGCGAGTTGGGATTGGCCATGAGGTGAAGGACAAGGGGTCAGACTGCCCAGGAAGGGGTGAACCAGCGGTGCACACCAAGAAGGGTTAATCTGCTAAGGAGAAGTTGGTGTCTAGCTGAATTGGGGAGTTACCTGCAGCCTTGTAAGGAAAGGGCACTAATGATGGGGAAAAAAGCAGGGGCAGCAGTCTTCATACTGTTTGGCCTGGCACACAAATGGAGTCACCTAGTGTTGAGAATGAAAAATTCTCAACAATATGTAAATCCTGTTGGTACCACTATTGTCCCCTAGACAAGCAGTGGCATTGGAATTTAATCAAGTGATTGAGACCATAGCTTCTTATCCCAAGGACAGCCCAGTGGATGTTTCACAAATATCTCTTTCCCAAAGCTACATCTCACAAAATAACTAATAAACACGATTAGGCTTAATTTCTGTTACCTGTTAAGATCCAGTTAGGCCCTCTTGTGGTCTCCGTTGAGGCTCTTTTATAAAAAAGATCTGACAGAACTTTATGAGCTTGCATGTCGCTCAGGATTTAGTCTTGATATTGACATAGGGTCCTCATTCTTGAGTGCATCATCGGCCTTGATGACTTGCTACATGGTGAGACTTCAAACCATTTTGGTGCATAGGTTTGATCTTTGTGATTGGTTCACAGCTGTGCCAGATTTTTTAATTCCCATTATCCTTGGGGCTGATTGGTGGCGGAGACAACATGTTAGTATCAACCTGGATTACAACCTTTTGTCATCTGTAGAATCTGCACACAATTAGAAAATTTCTTCTGCCTGATATATTTTCCCCTGCTGGAGCGATAGGCTCAATTGTTTTATCTCCTTCCTCTATTGTGTTGCCAGCAAACTTTCCTTACAGCTTGAACAGTATAGGAACATTTTTAATAGGGAGAAGGCCAACCGTCTTCCCTTTCACTCCAAGTATGATCTGGCCTTCTGGCTAACAAGAATGTCATCAATGATCAATTGGCCTCTGTACCTTATATAGAGAAGGAAGACAAGGCCCTGGAGGTGTGGCTGAATGTTAGGCTCGTGAAAGGGTGGGTGTTTATGCAGTCCTCTACTATTGCTTTTTCCATGTTTTTCACCTAGAAGTCTGATGGAACACTGTGCCCCTCCATTGACTATGGGTATCTAAACATTATTACTGTTCACAATCCCTACCCCCTCCCCCTCAAGCAGACAATTAACCAGGTGATTGCAAACTCCTGGGTGTTTTTGAAGCTCATTCTAATGAACGAGTTTAATCAAATTAGGGTGGTGGAAGACCAGGAATGGCTTATGGAGATTTGTACCAAGAGAGGGATCTTCTCATTCCACATAATGCCGTTAAACTTAAAAAATGCTCTGGCCACATTCCATAGGATGATCAATGACATTCTCAGAGATCTTTGGCTTACCTGTGCGGTGCTTATATTAATGATACCTTCATACATTCCACCACTCCTGAGCAGCATAATAAGGACCTGGAGGCGGTGCTGGCTGCATTGCACAAGGTGACCTCTATCTAAAACCTTCTAAGTGTGAGTTTATTAAGGATGAGGTTACTCTAGTACTAAAAAAAGGATGAGGTTACTTTCCTAGGTAACTCGATCCTGAAGGTTGGTTATGAAATTCTTCCAGCAAGTTCAAAGCCATCATTGAATGGCTCACTCCTATCACCCAGAAGCAGTTGTGGAGCTTATTGGGCACAATTAAATTTTTGAAGAGATTCTCCCCCACCTATCGCAGCTGGCCGCACCGCTGCATCCCTTGATGGGGATGAATGTTCTGTTCTGATGGACGGAGGAATGCCAATGGGCGTTTAATATCATTAAGGAGGTTTTCATGATATTTACCATTCTCAAACACAATGACCCCACCAAGCTTTTCATCATAGCATGAAACGCATCATCAGCTGCTTTAGGCAATGTTGCTTCAAGTACATGATGAAATGCAACATCTAGTCACTTATTTTTCGTTCAAGTTTGCTTCATCTAGAGAGTCCTGGGATATCTACAATAAGAAGTTGGACGCCATGGCATGGTCACTTAAGCATTGGCAGTACCTCCTTCAGAGCGTGTGGCACAAAGTGACCATGCAGAAAGATCATCAGGCCTTAATGTATTTCTGAAAACTTCATTAAGAAAGAACATTGCCAGGCCTGAATGTACTACAACCTCTGCAGTTTTGATTTTAAGTATGAATTTATCAGGGGTTCTTTGAATGTCCCCCCTGATTTGTTGATTCAAAACATTTCTTTGAGTCCAACAGAGGTAGATGAACATGAGCTAACCATGGTAATTATGCTGGCCCAAATTCTAGTTATCACTCCTCTTAAAATATTGGTGGCAGAATGTGGTCTGGAAGTTCTGTTAGTTTCTTGGGTTTAAGCGGGAAAAGTGGCCTTCATGGAGGGTTTGGAGCTGGTTGACCAGCTGGTGCTTCTGGCGAATTGATGTAATCATATAATTGGAAGAGGGTTTATTTTTGTTTAAATCCAGAGTTTGGGTTCTGCCCTAACTTTGAGATGAGGTGATTTGGGCTCATCATGACCCTCTAAAGGTGGATTATCTGGGTTATATTAAATGCCTCAACTTAGTGAAACAGATTTGAATTGGCCAGGGATCTCCAATTATATCCCAGAGTGGATTACTAGTTGCATAATGTTTGCTTGAGAAAAATCAGATAGATCAGGTATAAATGGGCTTCTCCATCCCCTGAAGCAGGCTGAGGGTCTTTAGACTTCAGTATTTGCTGATTATAATGTTGTTGAGCTTTCCATCTCCAAGGAATTTAACGAAATTATGGTGGAAGTAGACCGCTTTACCAAGTTTCACTGTATATACCATGTACATCTGCTATTACCTCAAAGGAAACAGCCCATCCCATTGTGTGGCATGTATTCTCACTATATGGTTTGACTCATAAAATTTTGAGCAACCGGCAACCACAGAATAGACCATTTTTGGATGACCCTTCTGGCTACCATGAAGGATAAGCCATGCCGTTCCACTGCATACCATCCTCAACCTGATGGGCAAATGGAGTGGGTCAAACAGATCCTTGAACAGTATCTCTAGTGTTACACCACCCCTATGCAGTATATCTGTGAGGATGATCTTCCATTGGAAAATTCACATATAACAATGCTTCCTAAATGTCTACTGGGTTCTCGCCTTACAAGGTCACTCTGTGATATAACTTCTCATATTCCCCTGTTCCAGACATCCCCAGAGGTCCCTGCTGCAGAGGACCATGTGCAGAAAACCTGGGGCATGTAATTTCTGGTTTGGGAGCACCTGACCAAAGCCATTGGCAATCACAGGCAATTTTATGAATTGTAAACGCCTCCCTGCCCATGAGACAAAGGTAGGTTCATTGGTCATGCTTGATATGCGCCACCTGCGTTTTAATGTTCCCTAATATAAGTTTGCAAGAAAGTGCTCAGTTTTACATGTAATTGAAGAGATTTTGGGTAACGGGGCCTTTTAGTTGATTCTCCCTGCTCACTGGAAACAGCACTATCTTCCATGCATCCCAAGTGTTACCAAATAATAGCACGCCACCTGTGGATATAGACCCTTTTGTAATTAAAGACTTAGTGGAGGTGGAGATGGAGGCCATTCTGGCGTCCTATCAGTTGCGTTTCTTGGTGCAGTATTTAGTGTATTGGAATTATACGCTTCTTATGAAAAGCAGGGTTAGTGCCTACAACTGTGCACTTGCCATAAGTTGGTTGAGGCCTTCCACGGTGCACACCCAGATGCTCCCTGTCCTCCTATAAAGTTTACCTACATCTTGGCGATCAAACTCCCAAAGGAGCACAAAAATGGTTGGCTTACCCAGTTTTCCAGTGGGGTGCTCCCTTGACTCAAAACGGGAAGGGTAATGTAAGTCTTGGGGAGAAACCACTGAAGCTTACTCAAGAGGAATTCCCATTTCATAACAAAAAAGGAGGAAGCCAGAGGCCTTTCCTCATGTCATCATGGGCAACCTAGCCCATGTGGTAGATGAGAGATGGGTGACAGCATAATCATTGAGAATTGCGTCGTTTCCCCCCATACCAACCACCCATGATTTGGTTAATAATTTGGGGGGGGGGTGTTGTTAGTGGTGGTGGCCAACGGCCATTGCCAGCAGGAGGTCAGCAGAGATTCTCCACCGCAAGAGGGTAGCTCAGCCAGCTTGAGTTTCACTGGTGAAATTTCATCGATATCTTTCATAATTAAAATTGATTAATTTTAGTTTTAGTTGTAGAAATCCTTAACCACCATTATCCTTTAAAACGGTAGTTACAAGCCTGTTTTTAATAGGTAAAAATTTAATAAACCCCTTTCCTACTCAATGTGACTGGCCATATGTGGCCTAGCCATTAGCACACCCAGTCACCTGCTAAATGAAGTACTGTTAATCTTCTAAGCGGAATCACGCTGGGAATGTAAATTTGATGGCAATATTTGAGCCCAGGTAAGCTGGCCAGGTCAAGATTGATCTGGTACCAATAAATTTTGAGTATGTTAATTCGCTGTAGTTAAATTATAATTAATCTAGACAGCAAATGCAATTGTTACATTCCATTTTTTTGTTGAGCCTATAAAGCAGCAGACCATGAAAGGTTCTGCTGTCAATCCATTTTTCCCTTTCCACATTTTTAAGTTCCAATAAAAAAGATCCTTAGTAATCAAAATTCTAATAAGTATGAACGAGAAATGGAACACCAAACCATACAAGTCACTAAATCTGTAGGAACGCTATGTTACTTTATACCTCTTAGTATTCAAAATTTTAATTGTGAATTTTAGAAGTCTTCCAGGCAATTAGAAACTTTGATAGCCAATTTTGGAAATTTGTCTGGTTCTCACAGCTGCATTATTACATTTATCCCAAAATATGGATGGCTGTACCAAAGGTATTCTGGATGGTGTTCTGGGTAGTCACTCACCCTGAATTCTAGGCTAGTTTATCAGAAAGCTCCATGAAAATGTCACTAAAGTATATTGAGGGCACAGACTCAAATTTCATTAGACCATAAGGGAGCGTTAGTTTGATTGATTTAAAATACAAGGTTGACAGTAGTTTAGCAAAATGTGACCCATGAGATTTTCTCAAGGTAGAAGCATGTTAAGGATATACAAATAATTCACGTGGAATACCTGGAGGGTGGTGGCACAATCTGCTAGCACCACCTCAGCGAAGCCCACATCAATATAGTGGTTTTCTAATAACTCATGTATGGTAGTGTTTATTGGATTAAATAGAGCTGTGAATGCCACAAAGTAAGAAAAAAGTAATAATCTGTATTTTTACAATATGATTATGACCATAGTAGTGGCAGATCATATGAGTGAGGATCAAGCGAGGCAAATTTTTGTGCTTTTGTTTGAGTTCATTTGATATAGGCTATAAATGCCATTTCCTGCAGGCCAGATTGTGCAGGGTAGGCGCTAATGGTTTCCTCTAATCTCCATTGACCCCTCTAGTTTTCTTATGCTTGATTTGAGAAGCAACTGCAGGTACCACACTGGTTGTTAATTTGTTTGATTTTGTGAAATTCCTCTTCTGCTGAAGTACTTTAGTAATTGTAAGTGCTTGCTGGCATTAGAGACCTGAATGTTGGGCCTTGGTGAGTAGAGGCGGCCCATTCATACTGGTGTAAAGTTCATCCAATATAGAGGAGGGTATATGTTCATCCTCAGCACAATTCATGGGTGCAAACTCAATGTAAAGCCTGGAGAGCACTCCCTGTGTCTCACAGGGAGAAAATCCCTTAAGGAACAAGAAGAAGGTAAATAATCCTGCATGCCCCTCACCAACTAGGGAAATCTAGCCCATGTGGTTGATGAGAGGAGGGTGACATATTATCCCCTGAAGGTTGCTTTTTTCCCCCTTCTTCCCACCACCAAGGGATTGATGGAGAAGATCAGGGGTGTATCAGGAGGTGGTGGAGGCCAACATCCTTGTCAACAGCAACGTTAAAGCTTTCCATTATTCCAGAAAGCGTCCCCCTATTTTGAGTCCCATTATATTAAATAAGTCAACATTGAATGATATCAAATTGTTTGAATCAACCTCAGACTCAAAATCAATTCTAACCTTCCCTCCTACTTC
Organism: Massospora cicadina; assembly: GCA_022478985.1. NCBI lineage: Eukaryota > Fungi > Entomophthoromycota > Entomophthoromycetes > Entomophthorales > Entomophthoraceae > Massospora > Massospora cicadina. Next base: position 151,246 of record JAKSZP010011882.1, read on the forward strand.
CTGTGAAGGTGAGTCTTCCCCCAAAAGGTTCAGAAGAGCCAAACCCATTTGGGTCAAAATGGAACTTCCCATACCTGCCCTGTTATTGGGCGCTCTGTTATCTGTCACACAAATTTCACCAGTGAGTGAGGTGGAATCACGCTGAAAAATTCTTTGTAAATTTTTTACTAATCTGGCTGGTTGGCTGGATCCAAATTAGCAATGGTAGCCAATTAATGTATCAATACTCATTACCCTATTTCAACAGTATTCCCAGGTAATTCATGCACTTTTTCCCTATTCCCCATATAATGAGCTTATGAGGCAACAGTCCCCCAGTAGGTAGTGCTATAACTACCTTTTTATTATCTCCCTTTCCTTAATTTTATTAAAATAAAACCTTTGATTTTCCAAATTTTAATTATACAAGTAATTTGAAATACCAATTTCCAGCTACATGTGCCAACTTTGGGATTACCTGGCAGGTGGTTTTGTCTCTACTCACTTTCAACCAAACTATGTAAATGGCTTTACCAGTGGTATTCTGGCTGTTGCTCTGGGTAATAACTAATCCTGAGTGTCAGTACAGTCTTAATTAGATCAAGCTCCATGGCACTGAGATTAAGTATTGATTAGAATCTAGTGAGCTAAATTTTTGTGCTGATTCATGCTTCAGCCAATTTAGCATGCGATGAGAAAGTGTCAGCTTTGGAAGTGTCAAATTTAGGGATCAAATTGGTTGGATGAGGTTTCTAATTGGTTTAGAGAACCAAAAACCTAACTAGTAGAACCACCTTTAGGAATAGATTACCTAATTTTGTGCTTATTAAAATAGATTGGACAGCTAATCCAGTCTTACGACTACGAGTTTGGGCTACCTAGTGGGGCTATGGCCTTCACAGGAAGAGCTAGAGGCCCAGCATCATCAATAATAGAGGGGGCTGAAAAAGCTGACTCAACATGGGAGGTAAATGCCCAGAATAGCTGAGCTGCATTTTTATGTGATGGCACAATTAAAACAGCATGTACAATGATAAAATGGTAAGAGAGGACCCATTGGGTTGTTAGGCTTCAGTGCGCGATGTCTTTTGGGCATTATTGTATAACTTATTGACTTGATTTCTGACTTGCAAGCTAAAGTAATAATACAATACTAACTCTACTGTTGGGTTTTCCCATAATAAGGGTAAAGCCTTGACTTGGCGTTAATTATTTAGCTGTAGTTAATACTAACTAACCCTTAATGTTATATCTAAATATGGTGTATTATTGGAACTATATTAATTAGGTCTAAAATTATTATATGAAGCAACAAGCGATTCAAACAATTAGGACCACCAAGTACTAAAAAAGAAATTTTATCAATTAAACTGGAATTATGAGCTAACAAATCATTTAAAGAAATTTGAATTGATCTCCTAGTGATCTACTGTTGGGATTAAGTGAGCTTGCCGCATGACTTATAATAATCCTTTTTTCATGCTCTATCTGATCTCTAATTCATATATTTAAACTTTGATATTGTATTTAACTTAATCTATGATACTTCCCTAGTACTATAGTTCTAAATAGTAATATAATAAAGTAGCATACCTTGCAGTACTATTTTCTTTGTAGTTTAATTGACAGATCTATATTTGAATTTCAGTGTAAAATTTAATAATTGGTATATTCAGCCTGAGGGAACTTCTGAACCATTGTCAGTTGGTTAAGTTCAAACAATAAAGGATTCACTTAGACATCTGAACCTCTAATAAAGGTAAAGTCATATTCTATTTTTATTTTAGGTCTCAGTACAAAATACACAACTGTCTAAACGCTTAAGCGAGCTTTGAAGGATTGATCTCAATTTATTATCAGATTAAGTGTGAATTCTGACAAAGGTTTTTTTCTAAACTTCATATAGATTATTTTTTAGCACTAGTGGTCCCAAACCTTCATACAGATTATACTTCTTTTAGTTTAGTTTTTTCTTGAGTGTCTTTGCATTTTTTCACAAAATCATCCTTATTATCTTAGGCTTCAAGTTTAAGCATCAGGTCATTTGAAATTTACTTTGCTGTTATCAATGTAGATAAAAGCATTTTTCTTATTTTTACATCTAAACCTATAGTGATAACCCTACCCCTATCTTCTCCACTATTGCGTTGTACCTAAAGCACCTCACCCTGTATGAGTGTTCCCCTGATATCCAATCTCCATCCAGCATGACAACTTGATTTTGCTGCCATAGCATTATGTCAGAACTTTATATAGGCTTCATGTTGACACCAGTGAACAAAGGCCAATGATTCTGTCATGGATTCAACTGATAAGAATAAGACTGGGCTCCCGTTTGGGTGTGCGAGCACCCAGTGGAGAGCCCAGAATGCCATAGGCACAGTGGTCCAAGTGACTTGTAAGAGTGGAATTCTATTGGGGATGTGAGGAAAGTAAAATTTCGTTAATGTACTGAAGGCCCCCAAGGCAAACCAGATGGTTGCAATGGGGGCAACCGCAAGTCTTGAGGGGCAACCTACAAGGGTGGGAGAGGCAGAGAGGACAATGACTCCTCCATGGTTTGCAGTTGCTGGCCTTTAGATTTGAACAGGAGAGCTTGCATGTCAGTGAGGGTGGCATAGGGGCCACCACATGATCAGAGGTGTGATCAGAGGAGGAATATGACCTGAGAAGGGGGTTGGGACTGAGCTTCCACTGGACATGGTGCTCCAGGTCCCACAGGTGGGCTGATCCATCAGTGGCTGAGCCATTTGTGAACCTCAAGTCCATGAGTGGCGGGGCAGGGCCGCTCTGGTGCTGCTCCAACAGGGGAGTGGTTTTAGAAAACTCAGCAGTAGAATGGACAGGAGGGCTCATGTTTATATGAATGCATAATAATGAACAATACATTAGATTCATCATCAGGGGCAAGGCGGTTTATTGCGTTTATGATCCGCCACTCATGGCAGGGTCAAGCAACCAGATGATCCAGTCGGCAAACATTGGTATGAGAACTTAGGTGTAAGTCCCAGGGAACGTCCCCTGGGTGTTGATCGGGCCATTTTCCCATCTCCAAGAAAGAAGGTACCAAAAAGGATGGCTGTACCTCTCATCACTCAGGGCAATCTTGACCATGTGGTAGATGAGCGCTGGGTAACAGCTCTTCCGCTTCAGATCCCTCCTCTGGTACTCACACTTACCTCAGATGAACTGTTATAGGGAATTAGTGAAATCTGCGCTGAGATTGCCAAAATGAAATTGATTGGAACAACATCGAGTGGCAGTCAGGCTGATGGTTGAATTTTAAATGGTCAAAAAGGAATGAAGACTGACCTATCAGCTGGAACAGCTGACAGTCTCAATTCAGTTAACACTATGATCAAGAAAATCCCCCCTTCCAAAATCATCAGGGATCATCCCCAATGGGCAGGTAACAGCTCCAGGCACCATCGATGAGGGTTTGAAGCTTCCTGCTAAAAAATCGGGCATTGCACCTGAAGCAAAAATTCTGACCAAATGAACAGCCCAGTGACCAGGCATGGGCGGGTTGGACGTCCCAAACCCATTCCCAACCAAATGGGCCTGCCCCTATGTGGGGTGGCCTTGGGGGATTCCTGCTGCTCATCGGGCTAAATGCTGTCATGCCAACCTTTGGAAATGTATCCAAGCCTTGGTTCAGACATTTGAGGTCAAACCAATAGTGACTCAGCCCACTTCCAAATTCTCTGATGTCAGTTCTCAATTAACTTATCTTTTCCCCATTACCAAACAATTCGCTGGTTAGGTCAAACTTGGGGACCCAATAACAGCTTGGTTCTTCTCAAAATTGCCCACTATTTAATCAGTCGCATTGGACTGAGAAAAATGTTAGTCAATTTTCTTTCCTAGATTTTTCATTAAAAACCCTTTCCTAAAAATTTAGTTTTTTTGTTGAAAAAGAAACCGCCTATTCCGCCAACCCTCACACTCCCCTTGGGGTTAATGGCCATACTCATCTGGTATTGTACTATGTGCCTGTATGAGATTCTGGCTCACCAGCAGTTGTTGGGAAAATACCTTTCCAGTTCTATATCAGTCGTACCAGCAGCAGTGCCTTCGGCATTCTGGTTTGCTGTTTGGGTGCTTTGGCACCTAGGCTGGCAGGCTGGTCTAATTCTTACTTGCTGTTTGACTGACATAATCGACCAACCAACATTTTTAACCATTTCTGCCTTTCTTGTAGATATTGGCGCAGTAATGGCCCCTCCTTTCCAACTGAACTAGGTTGTGAAGAAAAATTTCCCTGTCCACAATAGTACAGTTCCACTCAAAACTTTAAACACACACCCCATAGTTGCCGTGGCTATTTTGCCCATGTCAGTAGGATCTGACACCCCAACTTACAACAAGTTTACCCCCCATAAGAGCCTAGCGGTTTCCCCTGACCCCACTACCATCTCTTCGCTATCACTGGATTCATCCACAACTACCAATAAAGATATTTCGCTTACTTCTTATTACCCATGAAGATTAGTGTTGGGTCCCATCATGTCTCATTTGAGGCCCTGTTGGATACCGGAGCCATGGGTAATTTTATGAGTGTAGAACTGGCCCAGCAATTGGAACTTGACCTGGATGCAGGTCCTTTGGTGATGGTTGCATCACCAGCCTCCCAAACCTCATAACTGGTTTGCCGCCCAGTCACATTTTCAATACACCAGTTCAGCTTCTGCAACCGCTTTTCTGCTATGCCAATCTTGGTGTTTCCGGTGATATTAGGAGTGGGATGGTGGCATTGGCAACATGCCAAGATCCACTTGGAGTCTAACATGCTGTCGTTCACTAATGATCAACTGGAGGGTGAATTCCCTCTGAATAACACTCTTAAGAAAACACAAGGTCGCAGTTCTATTACTTCCCTAGTCACTTCTGTGGTAATACTGGCCAATTTTTCTGAGAGCTTAATGCAATATTGAAGTATCTCAACTCAGAAAAGGCGGATTGTCTGCCACCTCACACTAGGTTTGACTGTGGATTTTGAACAACCGTGGATTTGGTGAATATCAACTGTCCGTTGTATCCCCATACAGTGGAGGAAGAGATTGCGCTCAACACCTGGTTGGACGATATGCTGAAAAAAGGGTGCTTGTTCAAGGAGACCTCACCCATCACATCCCCCATCATCTTCGCTAAAAAGCCTATGGTTCCCTCCGCCCCTGCATGGACTATGGACACTTAAATAAAATTACAGTTTCCAATACCTACCCCCTGCCTCTAGAGCAGATGATAAGCCAGGCCATTGCCAAATCTCGGGTGTTTCTAAGCTGGATCTCATCAATGATTTTAACCGGATTCAGGTAATGAAAGGGTAAGAATAGTTAACAGCAATCTGGACAAAGTGAGGCATTTTCCAAATTCGCATAATGCCCTTTGGGTTGAAGAATGCTCCCACTACATTCCAACATATGATATATAATGTATTGGGTGACCTCCGGTTTACCTGCGCAGTTGCATATATCAATGACATTCTGGTTCACTCCCCAACTCCCAAGCAACACGCTGCTGATTTGAAAGCAGTGGTGGCCGCCTTGCATAAGGCAGGATTGTTTGTCAAGCCTTCTAAGCGCAAGTTCTATAAGGAGGAGGTTACCTTCCTTGGGAACCTCACCCTTAAAGATGGTTACGTGATCCCACCCAATAAGCTGGATGCTATCCAAGAATGGCCAACCCTGACTACCCAGAAACAACTATGGAGTCTCTTGGGAACCATCATTTTCTTGAAAAAATTTTCCCCGGCACTTTCCCAGCTGGCTGCCCCGCTCCACCCCTTACAGGGGAAAATGAGCCATTTTGCTGGTCGCCCAAATGCCAACAGGCATTCGAATTGATTAAAGAGGTGTTTGTGTCCCCTCCCAATTTGAAACATGCCAATCCCACCAAGCCATATATTGTTACATGTGACGCCTCATTGGTAGTAGTGGGGGCAGTGTTGCTCCAGGAGCACAATGGCTTGGAACACCCGGTCGCCTATTTTTCCCAGAGGTTCACCTCTATGGAGCAGCCTTGGGCCATTTATGACAAGGAGTTGGCAGCCATTGACTGGGCCTTAACTCATTGGCGGTACCTGTTACAGGGTGCTCAACATGAATTAATGGTTTGCACAGATCATCAGGCCCTTTTGTACTTTTGAAAACCCCAAAAATTGGCACATCAGCAAGCCTAAACCTATTGTGAATTGTGCAGTTTTAAGTTCAAATACAAATTCATTAAAGGTGTGCTCAACGTGCTTCCTGATTTTCTCAGCCGCAGCCCCGCCCACTGTTCCACAGATCTGGAGGAAGTGGATCTCGTTACCTTGATTCCTGCTGCCCAAATCCTGTTGATTGTCCCCCTGTCATTTCCTCCATCACTCTGGCCCCCCGATGCTCCATTAGTTGCTCAGGTCTTAGCCAGTTAAATGGCCTGCCCTGAGGGCGTGGAGTTGGTCGAGCTGTTATCCCACCAGAAGCATAAACACTCACTATATTCATTGGAGGAGGGTCTTATATATTTTTTGTCAGCCGTTTGGGTTCCTCCCTTCTTCAGAACTGAGGTATTCCGCGCACATCACAATCCACCCACGGTCAGCCATCCTGGTAATAAGAAATGCATTGACTTGATCAAATGGATCTACAATTGGGCGGAATTGACAAAAGAAGTTCCTGCCTGGATCACCAACTGCATTACTTGTGATTGGGCTAAGTCAGACTGCTCCAGTAGAAACGGTCTTTTACACCCCTTATAGCAGGCGGAGGGTCCATGGATGTTGGTGTCCATGGATTTTAGCATCAAACTCCCCTGCTCTAATGGGTTCACAGCGGAGATGGTGGTGGTGGATTGTTTCACTAAATTTTCCCTCTTTATTCCTTGCACTTTCACAATTACGTCGGAGGAGACTGCCCATCTTTTTGTCCGTCATGTGTTCTCTATGTTTGGTCTTCCATAGGAGATTATCAGCGACTGTAGTTCCCAGTTCATGGCGCAGTTTTGGAGTGAACTTCTCTCAATCCTAAAGTTATCCCCCTGCTATTCCACAGCATACCATCCCTAGTCCAATGGACAGAACAAGAGAGGTAACTTGAGTACTTGAACAGTACCTGTGTTGCTATGCCGCTGCTGCACAGGACACCTGGGCCAACGACCTTCCCCTCACTCAATTCGCTTATAACAATAAAACCCATGCATCTATGGGGTTTTCGCCCCATGAAGCGATGTTGGGTTATAATCCTTCGTTTTTGGTCAGCCCTTGCTTGCAGCCTGAGGTCCAAGCCGCCGCGGATCACGCTGAACATATTAGGACAACTCAATCCTTGGTGCGGGAACACCTCAATAAAGCTATTGAAGACTAAAAGCAGTTCGCGGATTGTAAGTGGCTCCCAGGTCATGATATATCAGTGGGTTTCTATGTTATGCTTAATACCCTCCATTTACAAATTCAAGTTCCTTCCCACAAATTTGCAAGTAAGCATTTGGGTCCCCATTTGGTGGAAGAGGTCTTGGGTAATGGTGCTTTCCAGTTGAAGCTCCCGTCTCACTGGAAACAGCATCCCATCTTCCACATTTCCCATCTGTCACCTTTCAAAGTTATGGTTTCCACGGAACCTGAACCAATCACCATCAAGGGTGCGGAAGAAGCTGAGTTGGAAAATATCCTGGCATCCCACAAGTCCTGATGGTCCGTTAAATATCTAGTGTCTTAGAAAGGGTATTCTGCATACAAGAACAGTTGGGTTAAGGCGCGATTGTGCAAACTGTATGGAATTGGTCGATACATTTCACAAATCCCACCCCAATGCTCCCCGCCCTCCCCAAAAAGTCGCAACAGTTATAACAATCAAGTTACCCAAGGTGCTCAAGAATGTGGCTCTTATGCAGTTTCCTGGAGGTGGGGCTCTTCCCTTTGAAAAAGGAAAGGGTAATGTAAGTCCTAGGGAATGTCCCCTGGGCGTTGATCGGGCCATTTTCCTGTTTCTGAGAAAGAAGGTACCAAAGAGGATGGCTATACCTCTCGTCACTCAGGGCGATCTTGCCCACGTGGTAGATAAGCGCTGGGTAACACCTCTTCCACTTCAGATCCCTCCTCTGGTACCCACACTTACCTTGGCAGAAAAGTTATGGGGAATTAGTGAAATCTGCACTGAGATTGCCAAAATGAAATTGATTGGAACAACATCGAGTGGCAGTCAGGCTGATGGTTGAATTTTAAATGGTCAAAAAGGAATGAAGACTGACCTATCAGCTGGAACAGCTGACAGTCTCAATTCAGTTAACACTACAATTGAAAAATACCCCTTTCCAAAATTGTCAGGGATCATCCCTGATGGGCAGGTAACAGCATTGGGAACCATTGATGAGGGTTTGAAGCTCCCTGCCAACAAATTGGGTGTTGAACATGAAGTAACAATTCTGACCAAATTAATGCCCAGTGACCGGGAATGGGCGGGTTAGACATCCCAAACTCGTTCCCAACCAAATGGCCTGCCCCTACATGGGGTGGTCTTGGGGATTCCTGCTGCTTGTCAGGCTAACACCATTGTGACAACCATCAGAAACGTATTCAAGCCTCAGTTTGGACGTTTGAGGTCAAACTGATAGCAACTTGGCCTGCCGCCAAATTCTTTGATGTCAGCTCTCAATTAACTTATCTATTCCCCATTCCTGAACAATTCGCCAGTTAGGTCGAACTTGAGGGACCTGATCTCGGCTTGGTTCCTCTCTAAATTGCCCACTATTTATTCAGTCGCATCGCACTGAGAAAATTGTTAGTCAATTTTCTTTCCTAAATTTTTCATTAAAAACCCTTTCCTAAAGATCTAGTTTTTTATGTTGAAAAGAAACCGCCTATTCCGCTGACCCTCACACTCCCCTCAGGGTTAGTGGTTGTACTCATCTGGTATTGTATTATGTGCCTGTATGAGATTCTGGCTCACCAGCAGTTGTTGGGAAAATACCTTTCCAGTTCCATATCAGTTGTACCAGCAGCAGTGCCTTCGACATTCTGGTTTGGCGTTTAGGTGCTTTGGCACCTAGGCTGACAGGCTGGTCTAACTCTTACTTGCTGTTTGCTTGACATTAGGCGACGGGGCACTTCACTGGATTATTTGGCAGGATATTAGTAAAAGTAATTCAGATGGAGGCTGTGGCAAGCTGTCTGGGGAATTCAAACTTTATTAAGTGCAAAGCGTGGAAGATAAGAGAAAGAACTGACAACTGCCCCTGGGCGGGCAGTTGACTTAAGTAACGGGAAAATTTCATAGGGGAGGTATCATGGGATTGGTTGTTCTGGGTTTGGCGATGGGAATTGGTTGGCTGGCATGGAGGAGGGTAGAGTGAAACTCGAGATTTTGGCAAAAGTCAAAAAAACTTTTGAAAATTTGTCTGCATTCTTGGGACCAAACCAAGTTGAAGGTACCAATACAGGTCCTAGTCATCTGAGTTGGCCTGTTTGCAAGATTCAGATTTTTCTGACTCGTCCTGGGAGACAAGGGCCATTAGGTTGAGTTGTTTGACCTGGTCTGAGCTCTCGATTGGGCTATTCATGTGATCCAAACTTCTTGGATCTGCCCCGGAGAGTTGGGGCAGCTGGTACAAGTCATTTGGTACCTAGTTTAAGATCCAAATCATGCCATGACCTGATTTCCGGTGCCAGCCAGTCTGGACCAGCTCCCCCAGACTAAAACTTGCAGGCCAGGCTCCAAGGTTGGTAAAAGCTATTTCCCCAAAATTTTGACATAGTTTGCCTGAGGAGTGGGGGTCCCAGGGGCCTGTCCATGGCCTCTGGTGTGCTCAATCTCTCTGCAGAATCTCTTTATCAAACTTACCAGGGTGAGGAGGGGTGAAGAGGTGGGAATGGGTTATTCTTGGGGGGGGAGAGCAGTCACCCAGTGCTTGTCTACCATGTGTGCCAAGTCGCTCAACTGCGACAGAGGGTCCACCTGGCCCTTGGGACCTCTTTTTGTTTGGAAGGGGTTTTGCTTCTTATCCAGTTGCAGGGCTGGTCTCTAAGACTTACAGTAACCTCCCCTACATGTGTTATGAATGTCTAGTATGAAAAAGGTAAATATTAGGTAGTCAAGATAAACTCTCATAATTATGATTTTAAGTATCAACATGATGCTATAGCTTTATACTATAAAAGTTAACTTTTAAAGCTCAATAAAAAATTCTTTATAATGAGTTCTTTCATGCTCGTTATCCATTTTCACAAAATGTACAATCTGTTATTGTTGTGATAGATGTGCCATGAAGGAATTGACAATAATGCTTTGCAGAAATAAATACTAAAAGGCATTCAATGTTGGTAACAGAACAATCTCATTATCTTTATAAGCATATTATATCTAAGACAGTATATGGCCACAAATGATTTGTCTGGTTGAGAGAGGATATTTGTGAAATTTTCAGTCGATCTCTTTCACTTTGATATCTAAAAATCGGAGCCAAATTTGAATCTAAATAAAAACAAAAAACAGCCGCTCAATTGAGCCAAACTTACCAATGTCAAGCAGTTGACGCCTGCTGCCCTGATGTGGGGTGATGGTGCGCTTCCCACTGCCATTTTTTGGCCATCGCCAAAGCGCGCCCAGGCTGGCTCTGCTAGCCCCCCTAATTCTACCAGGCGTTATGTTCCCCCTCAGGACTTGACCCACCACCTTGCAACCACCCAGGCGGTGCTCCAGAGCCCATTGGTGCTCCACCAGAGTAATTTGCATTTCAGTCTTTGGGTCAAATATGGGAAACTATTCCCATATGCAAGTGTGGCCATCATCAAGTTGGCCACGACAGTTTTTAAACCCTCCAGTTTTATCAATTTCCACCCCTTTAAGGGGTATTTTGACCTCAGCTTCCACTCTGAAGCTGGATGCAATGGCAGCAGCAAAGCTGCAATTAATTTTTAAAAAATTCCGCTTCCCATGGTTCGCACCTGGCTACCAGATCAGGCCACTTTGGTGGTCCAGTTTGCCATGTTGCCTTCCCATCTCTCCCTTGAGCACCTCCACTATGAACTCAAGGAGGGTTTGGCCATTTACGGTACAGACCCCATGCTACAGTTTGTGAGGCCCAATAGGGCGGATCGTTTGGCAGGGCCTCAAGCCTTTGCAACAATCCGCCCTTTCCATCACAATACTCATCTTGCAAATACCCCTCGTATGGTGATCAGATCCATGCCAGATCACCCCTTTTGGGCGCAGGTTGAGAATGGTCGCGCAATTTGCCCCTTGTGCTTCAAATTGGATCATTCAAAGTGCAAGTGCCCTGTAGCTTCCACCTCAACCACTTCTGATGCCCCTTCTTTGGCATTGGCCCAGCTGCAGCCATGCCCAAATTCTTTGAATGGGGCGTGATCCTTCCACCCCCAACCTAGGGGAATTCTGGCAGTGCTTTGAAAGCAGAAACCAATTAAAATTTAATAAATTTTAATTTTTAAATAGTTTGATTGGGTTACATAATCCTGAGTTGATGGCTGAAAAATTTTTGGCTGAGCTGTCATGGTCAACTGTCCACAGCCAATCAGGTTCTGCCACCACACCAACTCCTGTGGCTGGGCCAGCGCTAACAAAATAAATCTATTCAAGTGTCTTGATTGGATTGATGAAAGCAACTAGCTGTTCAATGTCAAACCAGATTTTGCATTGGACTGAGTTTTTTATTAATCCTCCTGATTTGCACCCCCACCGTTTTTGCTCTAAAAACGGCTTCCCAAATTAAAAAATATAATTAAAATGGCGGTGGAAGCTGCAGATGCCCCTGCCAACATCCTCCTCTGCCAACATCTCAATGGGGCGATGGAACCCCTAGTTGAGGGTATTCCTATCCCAAATTTTCCACTCCAAATTTGATGAAGATGCAAAATATGAAATTGAGGAGCTCGCTTTTGGTTTGAGTCATGCTTGCATTGATGTGGCAAAAACTTGTCTTTTTGATCACAATTATCCCCAAACCCACCAGCTCATCAAGTCTTTCACTTATGTGCCAGCTCTCATCACTTTTGCTGAGCATCAACTTACTCAATATGTTGAAGCGATGGACACCACTGGCCTTATAAATGAAGAAAACCCACAATTATACCTCCTTATGCCCCATGTCACTGATGCTCCCACCCCAATGCTGTCCGCCATGGTCCGCCAGCTAAAGCGGGAACTGGAAAAAAGCTTCCCAAAAGCATCCTCACCTTCTGATATGGCTTCCTAGACTGATAACTTAAAGGCTATATTAGGAATTTTTTATTTCTAATAATCCCTTTATTTGGCTCATTCACAATTAAAGATGCATGGCAACTCCCCCTTTTGGGTTGGGCACCACTATTGCTAAAAAAGAGAGAGGATATTTGCTACAACCCAATAAGAGATATTGTAAAAAAGGAAAAAGGCTTTCAGTAGTACATATGCTAAAAAGTTGTGACTCCTTATTTAGAGATTCAGATTTTAAAAATGAATTTTTTCTTAACTCCCCAAAAAACAAGTATTCTTGGTAATAAGCCAAGCTTAGGGAGAACTCACCTGGGCAAAATAGGGATTATTTTATAATAATATTTTATCATCCTGAGGAAACTTAAATGGCATGTATGTTCCTGGGCTCAGCCACTAATTAGGCTTTAACTCTGTCAAGTATCAGATGAACTCAAATCCTAAAGATGCTATGTCCTATGAATGTTATCTTTTTTGGAAAATAAATTATCTTTCAGGATTGAGTTTCATTGAGACTTATGAAACGTTTGTAAAACCTGTATCAAATAGTCAAAATGTTTGTTAAGCATCTTTGAGAGTATTGCTACATAGTTTAAAAAATTAAACATATTAATATTCTTAAAGGATGCAATGCATAGCTCACTGGAATAAGGCCGTGTCTTACAAGGACCTTGAGGTAAACACGTTAGCTGGAATAAGTTTTCTGGCAGATTAAGGCATGATTTCTTGATTTCTTAGAAATATTTACTGTCAATACCCTCTGAAAAAGCCCATCATTGAGAAAGTAATTAGTCTCATTTTGTTTTGATAGCACACCATTGATTCTTAACAAGAGTATTGTAATGGAAAAATTTCTTCTAGTAATTTACAAGAGAGTTGGATAGTACCAACCAGGTAACTGAAATATAAAAATGTAATAAGAGGAAGTAATCTATTTGTATGAATACTAATATTTCATGGATTAACAAAGACTTGGACTATTGTCAACACTATGCACAAATTGAACAAAACTCTGCTCCTATGAGGGTCAAAGTGAGATGTCAACCCGCAATATAGTATGGAGTCTTGATATAGATAGTAATGGTTCCTTATGATATATATGAGTATGAATATAAGCTGCTAAATTGGATTAATTTTAGAGGATCTGCATAAGAGCATGAAGCTGGATTAAAAATGATCTAAATTCCATTATGCGGTTTAAGGAAAATAATTATATAAACTTGTTTTGAGCCTACATAAATTTTGCTATGTGAGGGGGTGGAAGGCGAGTCGGTAGGGCATACGGCTACCAACCTGAAGGTTGCGGGTTCGATTCCCACCCTTTGCACATCAATTGGGGTGCCAGCCAAAGGAAACTATTGGCAGTTAGTAGGTATAATAACACGAAAACCTTACCCATGACATAACCAGAAAAATCCGAGTCCCTATCCGGAGGTGAAAAAACTTTCTACAACAGAGTTGACTCTGCTCAGGTTTCATGTCGATACTTTCTTTCTCTATTTCGGTAATGTCCGTCCCCCGGTCGGCTTGCCTCAAATAAATAAAATAAAACAAATTTTGCTATGTGATTTAGACTAATGAGCATTTCAATAAGATCTTGTGATTGTGTGATTTTTTTATAGGCCTATACATAGACTGTACCCTTTTTAAATTGTTGAGGAATCAATTTGAGTCTCAAAAAAGAATTTATCATTAAAATACCGTTAACTTTTGCTGGATTTGGTTGATTCCGCCAAAATGGTTTGCACAGGGTAAAACCCATTGAGCAATGGACTAGCGATTTGAGGATAGCTGGCTATCAATATTTAATAGTAATAAAGACTTAATAAGGAGCCATTGCCCTGACAATACCAATCTGTATAATAGTAAACTTAACAGCTACTTCCTTTATACTTCCCTACTACTCTCTTTCTTTATAAAAGATCTCCCTCTTCTCATTCTCCTGCTCAACTCTTAATCCATGGTATTCCTTGTCAGTTTCACCCTTCCAGTTAGTAATTCCCTATTCACTACCAATTTAGGGTTTTCATTCTATCATCCAAGCCTTGGTAAAATTCCCTTAGACCTTCGAACCATAATTACTTCAATCAATTCATTTTTCATTGATAAATCTATTGCTCAATCTTGAGGCTTCCCTCAATTCATAAATATGATCCACCAGATAGGTAACTTATTGTCCAGTCATATCAAATTCTTGACATTAACCCACCTTGAATGGACGATAAGTTTTATTTCTTTTATGCCCAAAGGAACTTTGTGTGCACTTGGTCAATAATCTGACCACCCTGAAGGTTCCTTAATAGTGTAAGCATCATCACCAGTCTTCTCTATAATATCAAACAGTCCAATCCTTATTCTAGCAAGCTTGTTCCTTCTTCCAAACCCAGGTTGATCACGGAACAGGAAAAGATCTCCTACCTCAAACTGTAGGAGGCTGCTGCATCTACATTGGTCAGCCTCCTGATACCAAATTTTCTTTGCCATATTAGTGGAATATGCTTCAGTTTGGTGTTTAATCAGCGTGTCTGTTAAGGCAGACAATAGCGTTGGGGCTCAACTCCAATGGTATCCTCCAAACAGGAATAAAGCAATGCCAGCAACGCTGAATGTCTTCTATAAAGTAGTTGGAAAGGGCTCTTGACGGTTGCTGATTTGTGGCTAATATTGTATGCAAAGACAGTGGAGGATAAGAGGGTACTCCATTCTGAAGGCTGATCATCTACAAGCTTGTATAGAATATATAACAAGGTTCTGTTGCCCGTTCACTCATTTCATTAGATTCAGGGTGGTAGGATGTAGTCAAAGCCCCACATATTGCCATCAGTTCGTTAAACTTGGGCAGCATATGCAACGTAAAATAGGTCCCTTGTCTGTGAGATAGTTTGTGGACAGCCATGTTGCTGTATGACACAAACCAGGATAAACTTGGTGGTGGTGACAGCTTTAAATCTTTGATCACCTTTGCTGACACCCAGCTTGTCAAATACTCAATTACTACTATTATATACTTGGAGTGGTTTGCGTCAGATTGCAGAGCCCTCACCACATCCAGAGATACCATATGCCATGCAAAACAAGGCTTAACCTGCTGGTAGGTGGCCTTCTTGTGGATTTTTTATCCACTTGGCACCGATGACAACAAGCAACCGTTTCAAGCACATCATATTGCATACTCTACCAACAGTAACAGGGTCGCAAGGACTCCAGCATTTTCTGCAACCCTCCATGACCTACCACTCTATGAGCATATATAATAATTATGGGTCTAGCAAAGGTTTTAGAAACTCAGCGTCAATTCTCAAATCCGCTTATATAGTTTCCCATTGCACAAAAAGGTATCCCGTTGCAGCCCATCCAGCACTTTAATCATTTGTGGCAGCTCATCGTGATAATTGCCCAAAATCATCTTCTTGTACATTATATCTGCCAAATTTTATAATAGTGAACGTTGGCAATTGTGAGAGACAGTCCGCATTCTGGTGTTTTGCCCTGGGTCAGTGTACAATCTCAAAGCCATACGCTTAGAGCTTCAAGACCCATCACATGAGCTGTCCTTCAGGTTCATGGAGTTTCTGCAGCTAACGTAAGGATGCATGATCCATTATCACTTTGAATTTTATCCCATGGAGATATACCTGAAACTGTTTATATGCATATATTACTGCTATGCACTCCCACTCAGTCACAGTGTAATTTCGTTCAGAACCTGTTAAGCTTCTACTACAATACGCCATAGGATGCTTCACACAGTCATCATCCTCTTGGGATAATACTTCCCCTAAGGCGTAAAGCAACGCATCCATTTGTACAATAATTACCTTCTCTAAATTAGGATATTGCAAAATGGGCGCGCTAGCCACTACAGTTTTTAGAACATTGAAAGAGTTTTGACCAGTTCCGTCCAGTTAAAGGTGGCATTCTTTTTTAATAGTTCAAAGAGCGGAGCCCCAATACAGCTGAAGTTGGTAATGAACTGCCAGTAGTAACCAGCCAACCTAAAAATACCTGAATATCATGCTTATTGCCTGGCCAAGTAATCTTATGTATAGCTTCCAACTTTACCAACTGAAGACTAAGCCCTTTGAAGTCTTACAAACCTGAGGTATTTCAACTGCTCCTTACTAAGTGGCACTTTTGGGCTTAATTTTGATGTTAGCTTCATAAAGTCAGTGGAACACTTGGTCCAAGTGATCGAGATGATCCGTGAACATCTGCAAGAACACATTAATATTGTAAAGGTAGACTAGAATGCAAGTCAGCTTCAGGTCATCCAAATAATGTCCATAGCCCGCTGGAACGTAGCTGGGACGTTTCAAAAGCCCTATGGCATACGTGTATGCTGGAACAGCCCTTTCAAGGTAATTATAATGTAATTCTCTTGTTCTGCTGCTGGCAATTCGATTTGCTAGTAACCTGATATCAAGTTCATAGTGGCTAAATATTTGGCACAGCTTATCCAATCTAAGGCATTGTCGATTTACAGAAGTGGGTATGAATATTTTTTTGTAATGCTATCAAGCTTCCAGTAGTTGATTACTACTCGATTAGTGCTATCTTTCTTCTTGATAATTAGAACTGGGGACGCCCATGGACTCTTTGATGGCTCTAAAATTCCCTGTTAAACTAATTTATCTATCTCAGTGGATACAACTTCTTCTGCTACCTTAGAGCGATGGATAGGCCGTGACAAATTTAGGAGGGTGATCCCCCATGTCCAACTTATGCACATTCCTGTTTGCACATCCCAAGTCATGATTGTCAGATGCAAAAATGGTTTGGTTTTTCTCAAACAGATCCATCGTCCTGTACTTATGGCCTTTGACAAACCAGTTAGAGCCTCACGCATAACCACAGTCTTTACTCTGGCTGAAATTCTTAAAAGTAGCCCAAGATCTTCCCATTAACCAAAGTCATGTATCTGGTGGACCTCATCAATAGGAACCAGATGCGGATAAGTGACCACTTGAAGCCTTTGAACCTTCATAGACTCCTTCTGCAGGTTTGCTATCAGCACATTCACTTCTCCCTTCCCTGGTAACAGAAGCCCAGGAGCCACATAGGGTTTGAGCCGTGATTGCTGATAGGGCCCCATAATCTCACTGTAAAGACCTTCTAAGATATCTATTTTGAGCTCCATCCCTATTACGACCTCATGCCCAGAAGATATGGTTAAAGAGCTTGCAGCTTGCAGCAGATTACCATTGTACTTAAAAATCTGGTTAGGAAGTGCTCGGGTCCTCTACTTCATACGCTAATTGTACAGGAATCACCCTGTTACTATAACTGAGATTAATTTGACTGGAGTGGATTGGGTTTTCCAGGACTCTGCTGAAAAAAATAGATGAAAATTTGTTGTACTAGTATACTGATGGTTTGATCCGCCATATTGACCATGGCCTCAAATTGCCGCATGAATGCAGCGTCAATCAACATGCTGTAGCTATTATTAGGCAACACCACTGCTTGGGTGGATGCGCTGAATGACCTAAAACTCAAAGGTAACACGATGTATGCGCCCTCTGATACAGTGCTCTGTGCCCCACAGTAATGTACACTACTCTGTGGTCCACATCTGGTTTCAACGGAATCTTAGCTACAAGCTTGGTAGATATTATATTGACAGTAGTGCCAGTATTGGTAATTGCCCAGATTTTGGTATTTTGGATATAAAAATGGCACAGTATGTACACTGCAAATAGGAAGAACCATTGATGTTTAGTACATAAGCATCTAAGGGCTTTTGGCTATCCAAAAAAAGTGAGAATACTGGCACTGACATGAGGATATTCCTGGGAAAATTTCTCTTCTGGAATCTACACTTCCACCCCCTCTAGAGCTGTGACATTTGATGAAGTTTTTCCATCAACTGTACCATTCCGCTCAAGGATTTGCCAGGAATATGGATTTTGCATATCTTGGCAGAGCTCCATTTCAGCTTTATTGGGGTCTCTCCCTTGGCTTGAGGCCAATACAAAAGGGGATTTGTTGATATAATAAGTCATCAAGGTGAGTACCGTGACTGACACAAAGTGACTCGTGTGAATCATCAGGGACAGATAGGTTTGGATCCGAAAGAAGTAGAACGTCCCATCTCTACTCTGCTAGAATTTTTCCCTATTCATTCGGCGCAACTGATACTGCATTGACAATCAGTTTGCCTATAAAATCTAGCTGCATAATGGCCTCTTTGGCCACACAAGAAACAAGCATTTTTAAACGGCACTCATCTCTGCATCACACCCATAGATCCAGGTCTGAAATTAGTTGAGGGATTGTAATTCAGCTGAGAATGAGCTGTTTGATAATAATGGGGGCGGAAAGGACATGCCAGAGCACTAAGGAGTCAAGTATTCCCCAACGGATATACCCAAGTCATTGTTGTTCCAATACTGATGAGGATTTGGTAGCAGTTACAGGGGCTTTCCATTCCACATTGGGATCACTAAATGTGACAGATAGATGGCGTAAATGACTGACAATTTTTACTAGCTCTACGTCTTCTTGAAGAATTTAAGGCATATTATTATAAATTTCTTGATATGGCTTAACTATCATCATCATCGCTACGCCCACCTCCTCATTAGTTGTGATATTCGCTCCCACCAACACATGAGCCTCAACCATGAAACGCTCCACAAACTCTACCAAGGTCTCATTTTTTTGAAACTAAATTGTCAAAAACTCTGCCTTGCGTTGCGCCATTTTCGCCACACCTCCAAATAGGCGGATCACAGTCTCCTTCACCTCTTGATATGCTACGGTATTATCCTTGAGGTAACATGTGACCTGGTCGGCGCTTGCAACATCCAAAATGGATAACAAAATTTTAGCTTTCCGCAGATAAGAAGCTCCCTCTACAGTGTATTCAAACCGCTTGAAAAACTCAAGTATTTTTCCATCACGGTTAAATGGGGGCAGCTTGTTGCTGCATATCTCCTCCTCCCTGACAACCTTATTTAATTTACACTCTGCACAGTATAGTCCCTTGGTAATGTTGCCCAAGAGGTCAGAAAGCTGGTTGGTTTGGTCACCCACCAGGTGCAGTTGGTGAAAATCCTTGATGAGCTTCTCGATTATACTTTTATTTTCTTGGAAAAGCATTTTTTAGAGTCTGAGGTAGTGTATCCAAGGCAAGCTTCAGTTATTTTTATTAAGACAATTTGATAAACTAGGGTAGTACCCCGTCAAGGTGAGCTAGTTTCACCATGGCTTTGAAAAATATGAAACTTTTTAAGTGTTGATTAATGGACCCCCTATAGTGAGCACCACTTTTAACTTTCAGCGGATTTTAATGATTCTTCCAAACGGGTTGCACAGGGTAAAACCCACTGAGCAATGGATGAGCGATATGATGATTGCTGGCCCTCAATATTTATTAGTAATAAAGACTTAATAAGGATCTATTGCCCTGATGATACAAATTTGTTTAATATTAAACTTAACGGCTACTTCTGTTACACTTCCCTACTACTCCAGTTCTTCATGAAAGACCTCCCTCTTCTCATTCTCCCGCTCAACTCTTAATCCGTGGTATTCCTTGTCAGTTTCACCATTCCGCTTAGTAATTCCCTATTCGCTACCATTTTAGGGTTTTCCATCATCCAAGCCTCGGTGGAATTCCCTTAAATCTCCAAACCATAATTACTTCAAATGATTCATTTCACATCAATATATCTATTGCTCAATCTTGAGGCTCCCCTCAACTTGTAAATACAATCCGCCAGATAGGTGACTTATCATCTAATTATATCAAATTTTCAACAATCCCTTTTATACCTGAATTCTTTACTGCACTTGGTTGGTATTCCTTATTAAAAGGAACCCTTCATCAATCTGGAACCTCTATTATAGGGTTTATTTCCATTACTTTAATCTAAATTTTCATTCAATGGTATTCCTTTTTGGATGGGTCTTTATTAAATAATAAAATCAAATCATCTAACATCAGATTTAACAGAACCATGCGGGTATAAAAGCATCAAGATTGTTAGTAGCTTAGGTGCTGATTTCATGTGGCAACTGGGATAAAATCATTCCTAATTTGGAAAATGAAATGGTCAGGAAATTTTTTACCATCACATCCCTCTTGAAAGAAGTATTTCATGATTATATCTGGCAGTAGTGGCATTATTTAGATGTTTGTCATGTGGATTCTTTAATAGAAAATACTTTCATTTGAGATTGGTGTATCCTTCCTTTAGGTTGGGACCATCTATTGGTAAAAAAAGGAATACTTTCATTTGATCATATACTTGTTCTGGCTATGTAACATCTTGCTGTCCACAATCTCATTGACCACATACTTAAGAGTTTTCAGAGAATACAAGTTATAAAGTGAAGGACTTCTCTGGAAGAGGGCCCTTAAGCAACTTGAGCTGGAAATTGTTGATGGTGAGGTGCACTCTCAATCTTTATGGTAGATATATTAAAGGTAACTGGGTTTAGTTTTATTAACCAATTTATATGGACCAATCCATACAGGACTAAACTTTTTATGTGGTGTCTTTAATATTACTTTGAAAGTGTACTGGCACATAGCTCTCCACCTTTATCCTTGGTTTGTCTTTTCTATTCTTGTATTCCTATTTTTTCTGGGCATTCACTGTAATATCCAAAAATTGCCTCAAGAATTTTGAAATTTGTTTGAAATTCATAGAGTTTCATCCATAGATGGGTCCTGCTCTTCTACTGGTAATACTAGGTATCTGGATGATGCCTATGGTAAGAAATAAAGGGGTCAATTCAGGTAATTCATGGCCCAAGTCGCTGTATTATTAGTAGTTAGACTTAACCAATACCTCCGTCTGACAACCTTACACATAGCAACATAGGTATTGTCATAGTATCTGAATCACCTTCTTTGTCTGTATGTCAGATACCAGAGTTTTGACATAATAGAAAGAATATAGATCAAGCAAATACTTTGAGAGAACTGAAGCCTAGGAACACAAAAAGGGTTAAAGAAAATCCATCAATTTAATATATGTTAGATTGAATTTGCAATGATCAATTTATACTAGGAAATCTTCTTTAGTCCAATTTAAGCTTTAAATTCCCGGGGAGGGATCTTGATTAGTCAAAGTAATTTATCATCAGACTCTTAAGTGACTCCTTTATTGGATGGCTTACAAGATGTTAATCTAAGTTGTGCCATAAAGGGTACATATATGGAATATGCCCAAAGATTCACTTATATGATACAAAGTCTTATCCGTATGTGTCATTTATAGTACATTTGCTGCCTATAAAAATTAAGGTACAAAGGCATTTATAACTATGGATGTGCTACCCAATAAAGCCTCCCATTCATATAGTCTCCCTTTAATAAATATATCATTCCTTTACCATATGTGAATTATATTGTTTTTAGTAGCATATGGTAACCCAAAATTATATTCTGATAAAGATAAGCCTTTTACTTCTAAATCTCTGTTTAATGACTTTGCTTTAATAATTGTGAGAAGAGTGTCTATAATCCTCCAGGAAACGACCTCTAGAAAAACCTTTGTGGAAGCACCCATTATGGTTCTTCTAAAGTCAGCTCTTAAAGAATAAAACAAGGATACCTCCATTAGGAGGTATACCATGAGGCCAGTAACTGGTAGCATAATGTAGTAGATATCAATAAAAAGGTCCTTTTTTAATAATTTTCCAACAAAGAGATTTATCAGAGCAAGAAGAATATAAGTTAAATTGTAATTTTAGGGCTGAATCACTTTTTGGACTTAGATAGACTCTAAACTATAGAATGAGACCCTTACTAACAGTAATTTTGTATCTCTAGTAAGCACAAACTTGAGACTTTTACATTAACTGAGCACCCCCAGTATTTATAATACTAAATTTTGTAAAAGATTAGTCTGTGTAAGAAAATAAATATAATGAAATATCATTGATTAAACTACAATGGGTAACTTTAACCTTGTTGATGTGATGTCTGGGCCCCATCACATGATTCTTGAAGATAAATTTGAGTCTGCTTACCCCTAACCTAAAGTTTATCTATAGTGAAAAGTAAGGTCATGGAGGGCGGCTAACTTGACTTCTAGGGCCTGGTCCATCTCCTCCTTGTCGGTATGGTCCACTCATACAATTATATCATTTAACCATGCTTTTAACCTCTCACTTTTTGAGGCGCCACCACTCCTCTGGGGCGTCACTAAAAAAGTTTTTATGGCTGCGTAGCTTGATGGCTGCATTTTTTGTGTAGATTTGTGATATGTGTCATCAGGGAAACACTTGTGGAAAGTGGTAATCAATTCCTGAGCATAATCGCAAAAACAAGCTGGAACGCAACTATTTTCTGTAGCATCACACCTTTTCAAAGATACCAGGTATTCAAGCCTTATTTTCACCTGACGAGAGATGAATCTCTCCTTACCTTCCACTCTTGTTCTTCATCCACAAGGTATGCCTTCAGTATCTCTAAAGAAGACCCTTAAACCGGGTAAACTTACTCTATAAAATTAAAAATACAAAAACTCTCCAGAAGCTCCAACTGGTATGAAGCATGGCTTATCTTCTTAATAAGACGGTAGGGTCCTATCCTCTTCAGTCTCAGTTTTTTGCATGGCTGGCTAATGAGGATATTCTTGGCATTTAGAATTACCAGATCCCACTCCTTATAATCAGTACCTACCCTCCTCTTATCATCATCATTTTTCTTGCAAACTATCGTGGCAGCCTCCAAGTCTGTAGTCCCCACTAGTGTACTCTCTGAATAAAACTGGCAAAGTACATCACTTATTCCAACTTGGAACCACACTAGGATTCCGTGTTGAATGAGGGGTTATAGCCATAGTTTGCAAAGAAAGAAGAACACCATGCAGAGGAATAATGGACGTTGTTGTAACTGAATTGTGCCTAGGGAAGGTGGGAAGCCCAAAAAGAGAATCATCAGCTTCTGTGTAACACCGTAAAAATTGCTCAAAACATTGGTTCACTCGCTCCATCTGCCCATCTGATTGAGGGTGAAATGCAGTAGAGTGACAATGCCAAATTTTCAGAGCCTTTCATAACTCTTACCAGTAACTGATATAAACTGTGTTGGGAATTTAACCAGATTATGCTTTTTACAATATGTTCTAATACTGTAAATTAGTTGAGGATGATCCCCAAAGATATTTTATTAGTGTCAATGTTTTTAGGCTTTGAGGAGGGAGCTCTGAGCTAACATTAATGATTAGTTTGACGATTAGAATTCCTAATTTGTCAGTTATGATCCATAAAAATTACCAGCTTGATGAAAGGCTCTCCTATCCTGAAAATTAAGTAGTAGGAAGTTCTGACCAATTGCATGCTAAAGCTGCAGGTCAATGTGTAAAAAACTATTCTCTGGCAGATGATACCAATGATGCTAATAGGAGGGCACTAGGGTGCCAGAATACTATATATTTATAATATCATTTCCCTAATAAGAATATCTTGTCCTTGGTTGTACTAGACTTTACTATTAAATGGTTTTAGTTAATGTAGGACGGAAGTGCCTAAATAATGCATTGAACAAAGGTCAAGTGTTAACTGAACACTTATTGGCTCAAATTTGTGTTTCCTGTTATCATGCAGTGAAGTTTTATTAGTTAAGGAATAGATTTCTTGCAAACCTGCGCAGTGAAAATTATTCAACAAGTGGTGCTAATTACACGGGGGTTCTGGGCTAACGTTGTTCAAAAGCTAAGAGTTAAGAGAATGAGACCATCTAGAACTAAAAAAAAAGAGTTAAGAGAATGAGCATAGGACTTTTGAGATAAAAGGGGACTAGCCAAGTTGAGGCTGAAGCGCGCAGAACCCCTGAAGTTGCGGACCTAGAACACGTAGGAATGGAATCTGATGTAAAGATGTTTGAGTCAATCCACTATCTCATTAAGCATCATAGATACTTTATGGAAGAAGTCGCAAAGCTGCACCTGTTAGTCAGTGACATGAAGACTCAAAATTAATCTAAAGATAAGGGAACCTTGACCAAGTTATCAAGACTTGAAGTTACAACTTTATATTCCATATATCATAAGCAAAGAGAAGGATTGATGACCAATTTGCCACAAACAAGGGTACCATGATGAACTATGTAAGGACATGATTGAGGCACAATTAGAGTCAAGCTGTTAGCAAAAACCTCAGACAATAATACTTACATTGTTTGCCAGCTTACCAAGGAGCTGTGTAAAAATAGGTGGAAGTACAAAAAACTTGAAGGCATGGAATCCGGCCACAAGTAATAGGAAAAAACCATCACTGATTGTTTATCTAAGCTAAAATAGGACACCGGCCATGGTCATGAGGATCCCAAAAGCAGATCTGTTTTATTAAAAAAAGGTTTTTGCCTGGGGATGACAGATCCACTGATTCTAGTAACGAAACTCTAGAGAAATTCAAGGAAACCTGCCAGTTTACCCAATATGGTGCTCTCCCTCTTCTGTGCAAACCACCGGCTGGTGGCCCAAAATTGGCAGGAATTCCCTGAGACCATGTAATTTTAGGTGGATCTGATATTTCCAGAGCTTCAAAGAAACAATATAACAGCGTTCTTAAAGTTGTTTAAAATGGCCATGGTAGGGTTCATGGATCATCAGAAGGCGGTTACCATAGGCAACTGCCTCAACATGGCGATCCAGAATATCATTATGTCCCAATTAGCTTCCAGAAAATGGACTTATTAAGAATTGAAGGTTGCAATTATGGGGGAGTTTGGCAGTCCAAAGCACCTCTCCAACCGAAAACAGGAGTTCCTCAGCATTAAGCTTTGAAGAGATGAGTCTATCAAAGCTTTCTCCATTCACTTATATCAGGAGGAGCAGAAACTTATGGGTGTGGGAGTGCTGACCAATTTTAACGCCCAGAATGCCATGAAGTTGGCACTGCGAGGACATAAAGAACTAAATGTGGCCATGATCCTCGTGCTGACCATGGGTATGAATACTGCCCAAATGGTCAAATTTGTTGTGAGTTTAGGGCCACCTTTGATGCCTCTCAACAAGAGTTTTTGTAACACCAACACTGCTCATATGGGTTATGAGGGGAAATCCCCCAATAGCAAAAGAGTGGTGGCCAACCCCAAAGGTTGAGTTAGTTCGTTTAAAAACTCCACAAGAGCAACATGAGAAACCATATCATTCTCTATAAGTACAGAAAATATGGCCATATTTTTCAGTTTTGATGCACTAAACCTGACAAAATTAATGTGGTTTTTCTGCCAATGAACATTTATTCTGCTCAGGAAAAGAATGTGCGGAGTAGAAGTGGAACAGTCTAACTCCGCCTTTGCATATGTTTTAATTAACTGAGTTTTGCAGTTACCTACTAGCAGAGAAATGGCTACTGATCCT
Organism: Massospora cicadina; assembly: GCA_022478985.1. NCBI lineage: Eukaryota > Fungi > Entomophthoromycota > Entomophthoromycetes > Entomophthorales > Entomophthoraceae > Massospora > Massospora cicadina. The sequence continues at coordinate 176,735 of JAKSZP010011882.1, forward strand.
GAAATGGTAAAAGAATGGCGTGACCCTATCTGAATAAGTCGCAAGCCCTGACAGTGAACATGGAAACAAGGAGTCCATTGCACAATGTTAACGTTTTGATCCCCATGGCTACCATCAAAGAATGATTCCTGAAGTAGCCAAACAGCTTTTTCTATCCTTTAATATGACAAATGACGCTGTCATTTATTGCTTATACAATATTTCCTCCTATTCTGATTGCACTTATTCTGATATTTGGGTGATTTGAAAAAAATTCAAGCTATCATTGATATTGGGGCTCCAACTAATGTTGTTTCCATGAAATTCGTGAAGAAGCTAAGGATTGCCCAATGTAGATCATAATAAGGTTTATGGGATGGCAGTCCTACATACCAATACATCTAGTGTGCTTATAGCGCCTTACCCTTATGATTTGGCTCCCTTCTTGTCACTTCACTGACCATAGTTCTGCCAAATCAAGTTTTATGATATATTGATCAGCACTGACTTAATATGACAGCATAGGTCCAGTGCAATTTTAAAAACGATACGCTTGAATTTTGGGGCTAACTTTACCGGTGTTTTACCACCAGAAAGAAGAACCATCCCCTACTAAGAGTGATGACTATATTAATTAGGTCTATTTGGATGGAATCATTCCCATAAATTACTTGACAGGATGGCAAGAGTTCCAAGCAGCTGCTGGCCCAAATTAAAGAAAAGTTGGGGAATTCCTTTGAGGGTCTAAGCGCTGATTGTCTTGATTTCCAAGGAACAGTGCATCATCAGGACTGGCCTTACCTTGGATATTCCTAACTATCCGTATGGCAAAAAACATGCACAATGGGGAAAAGGCAGAACTGAACCCTATGAAGCACCTGTGATTTTAATCCTCAGCCATGGCAAAATATAGGTACTGATCACCAACTTCTTTGATAGGCCAATACGGATAGAAAAGAATTAATTAATGGCCTTCGTTCATCTAGTTCCTACTACATAATTTTTTATCTTTTCACATTTTTGTTAAGTTGAATGTATAGGGTTATGGAAGAGCTTGAATCCCATCAATCTATGCTGTATATAATCGGGACAAACTGACAGGGATCTCAGAAGAACAAAAAGGCCATTTCCAAAATTATTTAAATGATATTCTTGAGTGTTCAGCAAGATGATTTTGATCTCAGGTGCGCCAAAAATATAGTTATAAGGTTGACATAAGAGATCAATCTCCAATACATATGCAACCAATTTGCTGTTTTGAGAAAGTGAGGTGATAGTTGCTGATGAAGAAAAATAAGGTTATTAAAACATGTTTTGTTGGTCCCATCCTCAAGCCTTGGGCGAGTCCAATTTTAATTGTAAAAAAAGGACAGATCCAACTGAGCTGTCATAGATTATTGTTGGTTTAATAAATTAACATAAAAGGATTCATACCCACTTCTGCGGATTATTAAACCCTTGATCGCTTAGAAGGAGCTAAATTTTTGGCATTGGATCTCATATCCAGGTATTTGAAAATTGACCTACCCAAAGAGGACCAAGAAAAATGCGTGCTTTTTACTAGAAAAGGACTATATCAGCTGATGCGAATGCCCTTAGGTCTTTGTAATGTGCCAGTGATGTTCCAATGAGCAACGTATACAGTGTTAGGCGATCTGAAGTTGCCACGCATTCTTTTCTACTTAGATGGTATATATGTTCTCAGACATACCTTTACAGACCTCCTTGATCATTAGAAGAAGCTTTCAAAAAATTAGCTGTGACGAATTTTAAATATAGTTTGCAGAAATAACACTTTTTCAAAAGTGAGATCAAATATCTGGGGTTTGTTATCGACACTAATGGGCTACGCCCTCAAAAATCCAAGGTTGAGGCAATTCTGGCCATGTACCAACTGGTGAGTGTTTTTAATGTGCAGGTTTTTTAAGGATAGTAGGCCATCATCGCCAATTCATTAATAAATTTGCTTAAATCACCAAGCCTCTTTTTCAGCTGTTGAAGGATACCAAGAAAGCGTTCATATAGAATAAGGAAGCCCATGACACTTTTGACACCCTTAGGATGTACTTAATGACAGAACTAATATCGCAGTAGCTGAATTTTGATCAAACATTAAATATTCAAACCAATGCATCTTTGACGGCAATCAGTGTCATGTTGAGTCAGGTGGACAAATGTGATACTGAACACCCAGTAGCATATGTGAGTCATACCCTGAGTAAGAAGGAGCATAATTATACTGTAACGTAGTGGGAATGCCTTGTGGTAATATATGCCTGTAAGCAGTTCAAGGTATAAATCATTATGTCCATTTTTACTGTGATGACTAATCACTCCTCGCTGAGATGGCTGCATAACCTAAAAGAGCATAAATGGAGGTTGGTCTGATGGGCTCTTAAGTTACAAGCATATGAATATGAGATTATACACTAAGCAGGGACCATGCATAAAAATTGGCAATGGGTTGTCACACTTACCCTCCATTTTTAGTTTTGCAAAATGAAGCAGATGCGTTGTATGAGAAGATGCTGAATGGGGATATTGGGGACCAGCCACCTGAGATTCATTAAGCCCTCATAAAAGTGTTGGAAACACGAAGTTCATTAATGGTCATTGATCAAAATAGTTGAGGAAAAATCCCTATTGTACCCAAGAGCATATGAGTACATTGTGATTATTACTGTGGCTCACAACTTAAGTGGCCATAGGGCCTACAGAAAACTCTTGAACAGGTTCAATAAAATTACTACTGGGAATCCCACAATTTTGACGTCGCAGAAGACCGTGGTTGTTGCGCCATGTATCAAGCACACAAGACCTTTAATAAATCTACTACTTTCCTGGCTAGTGGAGCTTGGGTTCACGTGGTATACTATATCCATTGACGTTGTAGGGCCATTGACCCTGAGTACTGAGAAAAACAGATATTCATCATAGCAATTAACCACCTAACTTAAAGTGTAGAGATGCGAGCTATCACTAAAGTATATGCCAGTGGTAATACTAAGTCAATAAATGGGGCAGTTAATTTATCAGCATGACTTCCCCAAGTTACTTTAACAGATAATGGCAGCAACTTTACCACTCATATTATCCAGAAATTAAATAAGTTAATGGGAATTTGTGGAGTATTGATGACGCCCTACCATCCAGAGACCAATGAGATGGTAAAACGAGTAAATGGTACTCTGGCTACCACTTTTAAGAAGCTTGTTGCTGGAAAATTTCCAGATGTGTAGCGTATTTGTCAGCGGCAACTTTTGCCTTTACTTTAAGTTATCATTCATCAACAGGATCCCCTTTTGAATTAATGTATGTGCTTCAGGATGGGTTGCTCCCAATTTTATATTCTGCGATTGGACCATGGTCAGTGATGACACCACTCTAATATCTGGAGAACTTGATGAAAGTCCTGATTGGATTACAGTCCTCTGCCTATACTAATACTCTTAAATGGAAGCTAAAGTCAAAAGAATATGAGTATGCTAAACAGCCAGGCTCTCCCAACCTTTGTAATTGGTGATTGGGTTATTTATTGAGATACTCATGGTTTTGGGCGCTGAAACAAATTGGAATAGTTATGGATTAGTCCCTTTGAAGTCATCAATAAGTTGGCCTTGGATGCCTACACAATTAAGGACCTCTCTAATAGTCATATCGTGAATTGAGTAAATGCTAAGTTCTTACAATTGAGCCAGTAACCAGATAAAGGTCAGGATTATTTTGCTACCTTTTATATACCTCATTGTACTAATATTTGGATATCTGTTTAAAGTTTTACAAATGACTCAACGCCATCAAGTTCTTTGTTAATTGTTACAATTACTTCTTTTAGTACTCTGTTATTTTCTCGGTTACTTATGCTTCCAGTAATTCTATCTTGTTTAATGCTCTGGCAACAATCACTAATATCGGGTTTCCATCACCTCTAAGCCGCAGGAGGTTAAGCAAAGGTATTTGCGTCAGCAGACATGTTGGAAGAAGATAATCTGGTTACATGGGGGCTGTTATAGAAATTTAACCAGAGTATGCTTTTTCCAATATGTTCTGATATTTTGAATTAGTTGTAATAATTATTAATGTAATTTATTAGTGTTGATTTTAGGTTTCTGAAGAGGAGCTTTAAAATACATTAATGATTAATTTGACGATTAGTTTTCATTAATTTGTTGGGGATGATCCCTTATAGTTTACCATCTTGTGGGCAGGATCACCTAGCCTGGGAAATTGAGTCAAAGGAAGTTATGACCAATGACATGATGAAGCTGCAGGTCAATGAATAAAAAAGCTATTCTCTGGTAGTTGATACTGACGATTCTAAAAGGCACTAGGGTGCCAGAATGGTATTTACTATGATATTTTTCCATAGTAAAGTAACGTGTTCTTAGTTGTACTAGATTTTACTAGTAATTGTTTTTAGTTATTTTAGGAAGGAAGTGCCTAAATGATATAGTGAACAAAGGTCAAGTGTCAACTAAACTCCTACCAGTATATATTTGTGTTCCCTGTCATCATACAGGGAAGTTGTATTAGTTAAGGAATAAACCCTTAAGAACCTATGCAGTGACCACTTTTCAACAAAATGAGGTCCACAATCACTGATAATCTCCTTAGAAACGCTATGGTGGAGAGAACGTAGGTGACAAATTGCTTATTTATTTGACCATACATCTCTATGGATTGGCATGGATTTAATTGTGCAAACTTACTAAAATAGTCCACCACCATGATGGCGTTATACTCCTCAGATATGGGCAAAACCACAATAAAATCAACAAAGAGGGAAGACCAGGGCCCCTCTTTTTTGAAAAGGTACCAATAAGCCAGCAAGTAAATGATTATTTGGTTTCATCCTGTTGCAAACCAGGCACTTCTTGGTATAACGTGAAACCTGTGCTGAAAACCATTTTCAATTGTATTTGCGGTGAATGAGCCCTAAGGTTTTCGCCTTTCCTAGGATGGCCCACAGTCATTACATCGTGATGCTCCTTGATTATCTCAAGGCAAAGAAGTTCAGCAGGAACCCAATAGCATCCCTGGAATCATACCATATCCTCTTTCACAAGGTACTCCTTCACTAAGTCTTCCTGGTTCAAGTTAATCTTTAAAAGAAATATACTTTACTCTGAAGATATAGGTTGTGGCAAAACACGCAGAAACATGACATTCTCATCATGTTCTCCAAGGAAGCGAAACCTGGAGCACCAACGACTACTGATAGTTTATAAAAACATAACCTTACCTAAGTGAATCATCAAATGAGTATTATAAAGCTCCACCTCCTTGAGGTCCAGTGCTAATGCATGATTGTGGCTTAATGCATCAGCTAGACCATTCTCCTTGCCTTTTGTGAACTCATATAAGAACACAAACTGTGACAGGATCTCATGACAACGAGGTTGTCATGGGGTTAAGACATGAGTTGCGTGGTAGTACAACAACGCTCAATGGTCAGCATGCACCTGGAAGGGCTGGGAAGAGCCATTCAGATAATGTAGCCAGTAAGTTAATGCTTCCAACACCAATAATAGTTCCTTAACATAAACAGCTTGATATAACTCAGAAATGGACTTTTTTCAGGATACTATCCTACAGGATGATCAACTCCATCTTTGCCCACTTGTAGCAGAGCAGAAGCCATAGTAAACGTGGAAGCATCACTAGCTACTATGAATTTCCTATTTGAATCCACGTGATGAAGTATCTACGTGGAAAACAAAGTGCACTTCACAGCTTAGAAGGCATCCTTCAGTTCAGGTGACCATAAAAGAGTTTTTGACCCACTGGCTTTATACAAGGGTGCCGCTACCTCTGAACGATTTATTGTGAACTACTTAAGGAAGGTGCAAGTTCCCAAAAAGCTCCTCAATTCCTAAATTGAGGTGAGCGTAGGCCAGTTCCATATTGCCTTATCCATGTCTGGTTAATCATATGTCCTTTATCAAAAACGGTGCTGTCCAAAAAGGTGACTTGAAACCTAAAATCCCACACTTGCTAATCTTTACCGTCAAGTTTGCATCTCTCAAATGCTCCATTACCTGCTTCAGGTGAACTTCATGGAATTCTTGATTAGGGGAGAACACCAAAAGTCATTTATGTAGGCTAAAGCGCACACACCTAACAACTCACCCATGGCTACATCAATACAATGTTGGAAAATTGCAGGAGCATAGTTGAGCTTAAAAAGCATAACCCAGAATTGGAAAACCCCCTTTCATGACATGGATTGTAATGAGCCATTCCTATCCTTTTTTATGCGAATCTGGTTAGAGGCGTTCAGGCATTCCAACTTGGAGAAGACTCTGGCCTATTCCACTTAGTGGGCAATTTGTGCCTCCAGAGGAAAGGGATGAAGATTGGGCATGGCAACATTATTCAAGTTACCTTCTATTCAATCACATAGTTTACCATCCACTATTTAACAAAGAGTAACGGTGAGCATACTGGAGAGGTACACTGGAAAATGGCTCCCTTGGCAAGCTGCTCCATACCCAAACATTTAATACTTCCCATTCCCGTAAAGTCAAAGGATAAATTGATGAAGAGATGCGAAGAAACTCAACTGTGAGCTTAAAATCACAATCAGACTCTGAGTAATCTGGTAAGGCATTTGCTGAAGCTGCATTAAAAGAAGACTTTAACCCCTCCAAACAGGGGGGCAGGGGTGCTTCATGGAATGGGTTTCAGAAGAAGCTAGATTAAGCGTATGAACATTGGGCTACTGTGTAAAGTCACTAAGGGGTGCTACCATCTGACATGGTAACTATTAATACATGATTACTACCTAAGGAAAAAGGTACGATTTTGGCCTACAAATTTGTTTTGACATTAAATTTTCGCCACCAACCCATTCACGAAATAAATGGGTACAGCAAATTTTTGCTTGCCAAAAGTGGTCATCTAAGCGGAAACTACCAACCTACTAATCAACCAGACCTTGAACCTTCAAGTTGGGAAAACCATGGAAGGCCCCTGCCCTAACCAAACCACCATGTTGGTAGTGCAACCCAAGTATTCAGTTAGGTTTAGATCAATAAAGTTCTCTGAGGCCCCAGTGTCTACTAAACTCGTTGTCCTAAACTTCCTTGAAGGAGAAAAAAGAGTAGTTAAAGCAAAAAATATCCAGAACGTTAATTATTTAATGCAGTTAATGCTGCCAAACCCAAGGTGGGATCAACTTCAAGCATAATATTGTCCCCAAGATATGTCTTTATTGTCAAAAAAGAAAGTAGGATATATTCCACTATGATGACTGATGGGACATATCCAGCATCATTTTTTGAAAAATCACACCTGTCACCATAATCCTTTAAAAAATTATTACACCTCCTGAATGCAGTAAAACATGGTGGGGATCAGCATAGGATTCTTAAGAGTGATAAGGTATACTAAGATGGCCTCAATATAGCTTCCACAAAAATAAAAATGGCTCATATATATATACATTTACCATTAAAATGGAGTTTTGGGTTGCAGAGGCACCCTGCCTGACATGATATCCATCTGCGCCTTGTTATCATCACCAAAATGTCGATATTACCTTCCACTGTGGCTTTACATTGATCTGGGGAATGAAGTTCCGGGACAGTGTTTAAACAATGTAATATTAATAAAAACGTCAATGCTTGATCCCTGCCAACATTCAGATTTCCCCTAGAGTGAAAACGTGCCACTAAAAGGTGCTGTCATTTTCAACAGAAAACTAGTCCTTCCAGGAGTGGTATTTATATTTAGTTGCTGCCAGTGAAACCTTTTCAGCTAGATATCTGAAACATAAAGATATATCATCTTAGGTCACTTTCTGAATCTCATGTTCTCCCAAAAAGGATGGTACAAAAGCACCTGAATCTGTTAAATGCAAAAGGAATTCAGACTTTTTGTGAGGGGTATTTATAGGGGTGGTCACTGGTGAAACCTTTGTGGCAAAATTTCTGAAACATTTAATTAATCTTTCAGGTCTAGGCCCCTGCCCCTTGTGCTCTCCAAAAAAGGAAGGTAAGGAAGGAGCAAACGCCTCCAGGTGCAGAAAGAAATTGGTGGTTCTAAAGCCCATAATTATAGAATTTATCATTGGTGAAACACCTATATACAACTCAATGGGCCCCTCCTTGGTTGGGGCAGGGAATTCACAACCAAACGAACCAATCAAATAATGGGAGGATGAAAGTGGAGCCCACCACCTCCTGAGTCTACTGAAAAGCTGATTATGGTTTTTATAAATAATGACGCTTTGCGCCATCAGGATACAGCAAGGCTGGGTCCAACTAGATCCATATAAATAGGGGCCCTAAAGGAGTCCAAATAGACTGGGCATAAATGATCTATGAAAGGTTTGGAAGGCAGAGAGCATGGGTTGGATCGCTTCCAGGAGGTTCTCCAAACATTATATCACCTCATTCAACTTATACTTGCCATCCCAAACTACAAATACCCAAGCAGGATCATGAGGTACAAATCAACACAGCCACCTAATGCCAGGAGAAGGCAGTCAAGGGCTGCTTCTATTACAATTGATAGAAGCTTTGGAAAAATTTGAATCCTAAGTAGACAGGCCTCAAACAATCTAAAACCACAATTACTCACAGTTAGGGTGGGAGTCTCACCAGGGGAAGTTAAAAGAGAAATGCTGAGATGGCCCACCGCCAAAAAAATGATAACACCATGGGTAGAAGCATCAGTACCATGGTGCACACCTAATGCACTTTATCACCCTTTAGAAAAGCCCGCACAAAATAAATTCAACAATTAAAATAGAGCGTTTTGTCAGTTAATGTTAGGAGAGTGTTTATAACTCTCCAGGAAAAGTCAGATAACAAAACTTTGTGTTTATGCACCCAATATGGTGCTTGTAACTTCAGCGCTTAAAAAAAACCCAGGTTACCTCCATTAGGAGGTATACCATGAGGCCAGTAACCAGTAGCATAAAACAATAGATATCAACAAGCAAAGTCCTTTATTGTAGGAGAGATGCCCAACAGAGAAATTGGTTGGAGCAAGAATAATTTAATTAGAATTGTAAATTTGGGGCTCAATCACTTCATTAGGCCTAGAAAAGACTCTATCCAGTAGAACAAGACCCCAACTCACAGTTTTTTTATCTCAGGTAAGTACAACTCAATATTTGATATTAAAGGAACACCCCTGTTATTTGAAATACTAAATTTTGTAAACAAATGCAAATTGTTTTTAGAAACCATATGTAATGAACTTAATTCGTTTAAAGTATAACAGGTAATTTTTAACCCCATTTATGTAACGTCTGCGCTTCCATAACGCAATTCACTAAGATGAACTTGAGCCTGCTTGTCCCTAACCCAACGCCTATTTATAGTGTATATATGGTCAGGGAGGGCGACCAACCTGACTCCTCTGACCTGGTCCATCTCCTACTTGTCCTTGCGGTCCACTCCTACAATCTTGTCATTTAAACATGACAATTAGACCCTTTCTCCTCTTACCATAAGATGGATACTCTAATTGCTAGGAATAAAGCAGGACTTGGCCTCCCTTATAATAAATAATTTACTTTAAAATTCTTAGACTTAAAACAAGTGCTGAATGTTGGGATTACTAGGTATAGCATCAACAAGCCTCTTGGAACATAATCCCTACATGTTGGTTATCACTTCATGGCACAACCATCACTTAAAAATACCTGCAATTAATTAGTTGCACCTTAGAAGATAATCCTAATGATAGTGTATTTTACTGTATGCATAGTGGAAATGAAGATTATGGCCAAATGTTAAGTCCGCCCTTGGTCACATTTATAGGATTACAAGAAAATCCATTGGAGATCCCAGAATCTTAAAGTTTAACATGTATTTTAGTGAGGTGATTAGAGACCTAACTCAAGTAATCATAAGTCCATGAGAAAGAGCAGCTGTGGAGGGGCATCCTCCATGGAAAGGATTCTTATGAATTTATATTAATTTTAATTTTCTCCCAGAGACATATGACTAAGTAAAAGCCTGTTTATATCTATGAAGTTTGTACATCCACCACTCTACTATAATGTACACTTATTAGAAGTATTTAACGAGGTGCTCCATCATCACAACAATACCTGAGGGGTGTTGAGAGTGGCCTATGAACAAAATATCTAATCTAGCATAAAAAATATAGGAATGTACATTGACAGATGGAAAATATTGTTCCTATATCACTTAACCCTATAATCAGATGGGGACCAACATTCCAGAGTTATCAAGTATGTAGAGAAGTTATATAACTCTTCATAAAGGACATTGCGAAGTCTAATGAAAGGACCCAGAGACCACATGGAACTTTTCTTTAAGATCTTTGAAAGCAAGGTGCCAAAGTCTCTTGTGAAATGGCGGCTCATGTTTCTATTAGCCATCTTAATGAGGAATAACAAATTAAGCTTCACAAAAATCAGCTAAGAGGTTGCTTTAAAATGAATTGACAAGCTTGAAGCCCACCAAACCTTAATGCCATAACGATTACCTCAGAACCTTATTAGCCAAGTAACTTGTGTTGAGAAGGATCTGGTATCCCGCAAAACCCAGGTGTCTACCTATTAAATTTCTGAATGACTCAACAAAAAGGCGGGCGAGATAAGAAGCAAACCAGCTAGCCAATAAGACTCTAACTAGATTTATCGCCATCTCAATGATGCTAAGCAGCATTGGAACGTCCTCAAAGAAGAGCTAAAAGCTAAAGTGGACAAATCTCCCCAAAGCACTGTATTATAGGTGATGAAAGAGGACTTGAACCGAAACATTTAGTGGTAAAGATGAAAACATCCTCTTGCAAACACTTTTCTCCATTACCCATCAGCAAATCAATGCTCTCAATATTTATATTAATAACCTAGAGAATAACAAAGTTTTTCTCAAAAGACGCATTAACTTGCTGATGTAGCACCAAGACTTACCATTGAAGAAATAGGGCAGCATCTTAACCCAAACAAGACCAAATCTGTATAATCTCTAAACAGGTTGAGCATAGATAAATTACTGAAATAACTGAACAATATGCTCCTAAAGTACATGCTATCTCAGTTATTGAATCTAATTCAAACCTACCTTTAAGGACAATTATATACCTGGAGAAGGAAGTATTGCATCATTTCTCCATGTCTATGAGGACACAATGGAAGATGAAAATAATTGACAAAAGGTTTAACATCTTGTCTTGTTTATGTCTCATGGCACAGGAGGTTATGGTGCATCACCTGGACAACCTAAATAACTGGAATAATTGAAATAAGCACCTTATCAAATAATTTGGTTCTAAGTAAGGCTTGAGTATGACAAAGCAGGCTTTTATAGAATAACATTGCATTATAAATGAAATTCTAGCCAAATTTGCTGATCACTTTGTATCAAAGCTAAACTCCAATGCCCTCAAAAATAATTACACTGGTGATTCCGTAGAAGCAGTTGTCACTTGCTTACATAAAATCCTAACTTAGCCATGCAGAACACTTCAGTCAAATGAAGCTTTCACTTTGTTTTGATATTAATGAAGCCCTGCTTGATGTGTTAATATACAATCTGGAAAACTCCCAAAAGGCTTCCATGAACCCAGAGTGTATACTGTAGAGGAAACCAAGACAAAAAAGGTGGAGAAACTTAAGTGCAACTAGTGCAAGAAAATTAACTACACCAAAGACAAGGGCTTCAAGAAGAACCCTGCTCTCGTAAATAGGGAAAATGGTGGTCAGCTTAGGGAAAGTGAAATAAATTTGGCCAACCTACAGTACCTGTAACCAAAACATCGCCAATCAATCTCTTCATGTGCATTGAGAGCCATTCTAGTGACAACTATGAAGGGGGTTATGAAGATGCAGATTATTATGATTTACTTACACCCAATGAAATTGTAAATCTGGATTTCATGAACGCCAAGAATATGATGATGCCAAAGTCCTAGAGAACAGCTACATCAGTCATATTAATTGTCTCAGAGTACTTAATATGACCATTTATGCTGATCAATGCCATAAATTTTTGATTCATCCCATCTCAAGTTTACACATTTTATTGTAAATGAAGAAAAGTATCTTGAGACTGCAAGAAAGCTTAATGCAATGTTACGTCTTAAAGAGGTCTTAGCTCTATCTCCAAATTCAAAAGGAACAATAACCAAGTAGACCAGGGATTTAGAAGAGCTTAGTAATGGCTATTTTGGATATGGGATCACTAATAAACAATGTTTCTTACCAGATCATAAAAAAGATTAAGCTTGACTCAGCTCTCAAGTACACCCAGGAGTATAGCACTGTTAGTCCAAATAGCACCAAAGCTAAATGTGCTTACCCTTTCTGCTAATTTAAACTAGCAAACTAGCTTTTGGCTCCTACAATCGCATTGGACAACAGCCAGTACAATATACTCATTTTGGACGCAAATTATGATTAAAAAGGAAGGAGTTATCAACTTAAAGGAAGATGATTGTCTCTAATTAGATACAAATTTTCATATGCTGGATAATAAAGAATCCATCAAGAAGGTCTACTTTTTTCTGGTAGAGTACCCTGCCTTTTCTTTGCCTTTACATTATATATTTCTAGAAACACATAAAAGCTTCCCGTTTAGTAATTTCATCAGACGGCACAACAGTCTATGCTACCAAGATTGTAAAAAATTAACCAGAAGGAAAAAGTGTGTTTTCTACCAACATGACCCTAAAGATACCCCTAAACTTCCTATTACACATCACTAGCATTGACAGAGTCACCGGATTTAAACCAAGAGTATTACCAGGTGTCTTGACCCTGATTTTTAGTAGCCACTCTAGTTACTAATTGGAATCTTGACAAATTGCGAAATATTAGCCAAAAAACAACGGAAAAATGGAAAAGTAAATTGGATTCCAATTCAAGAAATTGTTAAGGTACATTTTATTGGTACTCAACTTAATTTTGGGACTACCTATTAAATAATTTAATCTGCTCCTTACCTCAGGTCCAAATTTCCAATAAGTTAAATCAGGAGGAACTTATGAAGATACATCAGCTACAAATTACTATCAAAATATTTTCTTTACATCCAATGTTGATTAAAGTCATATAAAGATCTTGTACACATCATTGACAGAATTTAAACCCCAAACAGATTAAAGCCATTTAAGATTTTGAAGGTAAAGGATAAATAAATGAAGACCAAGCTAAAAAGACATTTGAATGCTGGCTTACTTGTGCGCTCCCATAATCCATAATTTTCCCACTATTACTCATAAAGAAAAATAATGGTGGCCACAGAATAATGATGGATTACATGAAGCTAAACAGCATCACAAAGAAGGACATCTATCCCATTCCATAAGCATATAAAGCTCTGGATTGACTTTTCTGGCTCAAATTTATTTTATTTCATAGACCTCTACCAGAAGTTACTGTCAGATAAATTTATCAACTGAAGAAAAGAAAAGTGCGCCTTAATATACATGGAAGAATTATTTCAACCTATGAAGCTCCCTCAGTAAGTATGTAATGCGCTCACATTTTTAATAGACAAATGATCATATCATGTTTAATTTCAAAGTGAGCTGTGTGATTTTATATCTAGAAGTCATAATAGTGTTTTCTGAAACCTTAATCTGTAATTTTGACCATCTCAGGTCGGTTTCAAGGATTATGAAAAAACAACATCAAGCTTAAAACCTGTGAAGTGTACCTTCTTCCAACAAGCTTTGCAATTCTTAGGGCATGTCACATTTCAGGAAGAAATTTAACCCTTATATTTAACGTTAAAGAGATAGCCAAGATGCCTAAACTGAAGATTATAAGAATATACAAGTATTCTTTGTAATGATGGGATATTGCTATCATTTCATCCCTAATTTCACTCAACTTTCTAAATCCCTCATTGATCTACTTTTAAAATACCCCGTTTATGTGATGAGTATAACAAATGATTGTGACAGAACTTAAACCACAACTGAAGACAAATTATATAAGATCAAAATCTAATTTCTTCCACCTGCCATTAGTTTAATTTTTAAACCCAATTTAACAAAGACATTAACCCCTGAAATCCCAGTGAAAGGAGAAAAGATACATATACAACAAAATCTAAGGTAAAAAAAGAGGCCACCCTATTCTTTTAAAACTACAATGACACAAAAGAATTCATCTTGTCACGCACCTCATCCTGAAGCTCAAGGTGATAATGAGTATTAGTCTAAAAGGCAATTTTCTTGCACAACAAACCACAGCACCCTATAAATATTGCAAGTTTAAAATAAATGAATTATCATTTTTCGCTTATATAATTTTTATATACACTTCCTATATTTTAAGCTTTTTAAGTGTTATTAGCAAGCCTTAGTCCCAGTGGTTTTAGCCCCTTGCTGTATTTTTATTAAAGATAACCTCGTCCACTCTGAGCAGCTTCAAAGCTTGTTCCTTTGCCTGGCTCTGATATCTACAGTTCCAACAGAAAACTCTTGCTCCCAGCCAGGTCTTCTGAATTGCCGTTAAAATTTGAGGACATAAAAAGAAAATAAAATAATCCAGAACAAGAACCTTCCCAAGATAAAAGGGTTAGAAGCTTTAACCATTGTATCAGCAATTCTTTATTTGAAAAAGGCGTCCCAGCCCCAGCTACCCTTAAATTTGTGGCTGAGTACATAGGTGAAGTGCCCCTGTAAACCAAAGCGAACATCAATAAGAATTGCCAACATTGGACCAAGCATACAACAACTGCTTGATGGTATATTTGTGCCTGAAGGGCATTCTAGTCAGGTCATAGAATCAGCTTTTACCTCCACCATGAGAGAACTATATTCAGCTCCTAGTTTACCTGACACTTAAGTGGGATTGGAATGGAAAATACCTGCGCAACTTCATATACCCAGGCATCTATCACAATATGCAAATTTTAGGACTAACCGCCAAGAAGTACTGAAACAGTTGAACTTGATCCAATCCCTTCATTTCTCTACCTATAAATTTAACCAATCATCCTCTTCCTTCATCCAAAAAAATTAAAACACTATTCTTAAGAATTGATGCTTAAATAATGAAGTGCAATGTCAATTGACCCTATTGGATTAAGGAGCCTTCATGTACTTACATAATCAACCTACAACCCAAGTGGATTTGGCCATATAATACACTTGCTTCAGGTCAGACAAACTATTGTGTCACTATTAATCATATTTCTGGTCTCAAAAAACAATGAGGATGATGTTTTGTGCGATTTGAGGAAGCCTTACAACAATTTCATCCAAAAGCGCAAGGCCCTGTTGGTCCCAAAGTGGCCCCCTGGCTACCAAGTCCTCCCAGACCAAGGGGATCCGCTGAGATTCAATGGTCCTAAGGAGATAGTGGACCTATAGGGCCTTAAGGATTAACTAGGCACTCTGGGTCTCCAAGGAAAATTGGTCTCCTTGACTGCTGGGTTACCTGGAAACATTCGCCCTCCTGAGCCACCTGGAATAGAAAGGCCTCCTGGTCATCAAGGGAAAGCTGGGCCTCCCAGTCCCCCTTGGCCTCCTGTTATCCTTGACTTATCATCAGAAACATAAGATGATGCTTCTCAAGCTTGATTGAGTAATATCCAGAATCAAGTTACTCAGCCTGATTCCTGGGTTGCAGCTGACACTCACAGCTGTGGTGTGGATCTCAAAGACTAAATTCTTGCCCCCAGATGTCTTTGAAGCCCTAGCTAACGGGCTCATGAATGTCAGTGGTTTCTCCTGAATGTATGGTGTTAGATTCTTTTGCATCAATGTCTAGCTCAGCCAACTTAATAATCAACTCAAGGTCATTAAGGTTGAAAAATTCTCCTTTAAGTCAGTCATGGAAGCCCAGAAGTTAAAAATGCAAGGGCTTAAGGAGCAACTTACATATAAAGCTACCTCTACCACAATGATGACTCAGTATACAGATCTACAGAGTAATGTGAGCAATTTGAGGGATCATCTTGATCAATTGTGGCCCATTAAATACAATATTAATGAATCCTCAATTTCGGCTCCTCTTGCACCAACTGAGATTAATGTTTTAACTAAACCTGTTTCTACTAACTTTAAACCTTGATTTAAGAAAAAAATACGTCCCTATTGAAGGGAGTGTTGCTTCATCCCTATACGTCTACAAAAACACTATGAAAGAGGCTACTGATTGACAGAAAGTTAATCACCTTCCCACCTGTTTGAGTCATATCTCCCAGGAGATCATGGTTCCTCAAAAGAAGTACAGTCAACCCTAGAGACAAGACAATATCGCCTTAGTAAAGGAATTTGAAAGCTATTAGACCTTATCCTCACAATAGCAGGCCTTCATGGGTTTTACATTAAATACAGGTAATCACTACCAGGTTCATAAATAGCTTTTTCGATGATGCACAGACTTTAGTTACCTGTAACTGTATTTCTTTATATAACTTTATTAATGCTGCCATCTCTGCCTTGGACTCTCACTCCAACTTAAAGTTACATATCAGCGCCATCAAGAGAAAGATCATGAGCATCCTAGACATCAATGAGACTTTTGTCAAGATCCCCACCAGCCTACACCAGAGGGCTTTAAGCCCATCTTCTCCCCTAACTGATTCAACCACATCAAAGCTCTCAAGAAGAAGGGGGCTATTAAGAAGAATATACAATGCACTTACTGAAGTAGACGTTAGGATACATCTGAGGAATGCTACAAGAGAACCACTGATGAGGAGGGAATGCCCAATCAACATGAAGGGAAAGGCTCTTCATGTTAAAACCACCCTATGCCTTAATTATCTACTTTTTAAGTTAATAAGTCCTGCTGCCCCTTATACTAACATTACCATTGATAAGGCTACTGAAAATAAAGACAGTGATTTGGATTACTATTGTTCCTTTTGTGTCCCTCCGACTTCTTTCTTTACCCAGCAACCACAATTTGGGGACTCAATCACTAAGGTGGAAGTTCAAATGAAAAAACTGAAAGTTTAAGCCATTGTTGACACTGAATCTTTAATAACTGTTATATTTTCAAACTTACAATTGAATGAAAGTTATGCCTGACCTCTAACATAATGTTGAGTTTGTAACTGGCGGCTCACATTGCACTAAGTCACTTGGTGTTTATTTGGCCTTACCCATATGTTTTGGGAAGCTTATTATAGAAGCCCTTGTTATTTTTGCTTAAGAATTAAATCTGAAATTTTATCATTTAATGACACAATTTCTACATGAGCAATAAGGGATTTTCAACCTATCTGATTCATGTTGGTCTATACTCAGGCATTGGGTACCAATTATCTTCAAAATGCTATAACCAAGAAGAACAATCTCAACAAAAGAATCTGCCTTATAGAAGACGATTGAACTCCATACCAAAATGAGTGTCATGTAGTTGGACCTTGTGTCAAAATGCTTCCTCAGTCTTTTGAAGCTCAAGAAGGAATGCCTTATATGCTCCATCCCAAGTGATAGTATCAGCTTGGGAGAAAGTTATAGTAGCTATCCGCATCCAAGTAGATATTCCCTCCAATCATTTATCAGAAGTTTGCAGGGTTGATAATCTATCCGTTAAGGAGTATTGCCCTTCCCAAGAATCCTGGATCCGACCTATTCATGGACAATCTCAGTTCTGTTAGGTAATCTCATTCCAACCTCACTTGTCATAGGGTAATAGGATCATATAGATTATGTGTGCCTGTTTTCTGTTTATGAATTACATAGAGTACATATATCTGTTACTCTTTGTGACTTTGGGCTCTAGGTTCAACCTACTATAGCCACCATCAAACATAATATCAGCTCAGACCTTACTAAAGCCAATGAGAGGCAGATGTGCAACTCTTAACCAAATATTTTGATATCTTCTCTTCTGTGCCTTATGATTTTGGAAAAATGACTGGACTAACTCATTGGGTAGATACTATAGATGCTTTGGCAATATAGACCAAGCCTTATCAAAAATCTAAAATGGAAGAAGCCCAAGTAACTATAAAATTAAATCTTTTGGAGGCTGGTTATTAGAACTTTTGCAAATCCCTTGAGCTTCACTCTTTTTTGGTGAAGAAGAAGATAAGAACTATTGCATGGTGCTGGGATTGCTGCAAATTTAAATTAGTTACCCAAAAGGACAGCTTTGCCTTATCTAAGATTGATGATTCACTTTGGATGCTGTTTGGCTTGCGGTTCTTCTCTGCTAAAACCTAGTCATCAGGTACTGGAAAATATACCTTGCCCAAGAAGACTGAGAGTAATGTACTCTCATCACTATTGATGGCCTATTTGAGCTAACTCAAATGCCTCAGGGGCTATGCAATGCCCCTGCTACGTTCCAATGAGCCATGGATGGCATCCTAGGGGACCTAAAAATGTCCTGTGTTATGTTGTATCTAGAAGACATTAACTTCTCCCAGACTATTTACTCCCATATCTTCACATATGTCAAGTACTTGACTGACTATATAAGCATATTTATTATTTAAACACTCAAAGTGCGCCTTTTCCAGGTGAGAATTGGAGTTATTAGGGCTTAAGGTAACAAATTAAGGTATTTAACCACAGTCAGATATAGTTATGGCCTTACACAAGGTGTCCCCACAAAGGAGTCCAAGGGACAACCAAGTCTTTTTAGGAATGGTTAGCTATTACCACCAATTTATCCTACATTTTGCCGAGCTTGCAGAGCCCCTGGTCTACCTATTGCATAATTCATGTTTTTTTATGAGTTATAAAAATAACTGTCCTTCAATGCCTTATAACTGGCACTATTTAAAAACTCCTGTGCTAATACATCCCATATTTGAGAAAGCCTTTTCTGATTTTAATAATGCCAGCAATGTTGCCGTTGGTGCCATTCTGGCGCAACATGACAACAACCAGGTTTCCCATCTAATTGTGTACTTTAGCAGGCCTCTCTCTAAAGCTGTATTAAACTATAGCGTCACCAAGAGTGAGTTTTTTGTGGTAATCCTAGCTGTTAAGCGTTTCCATCCCTTCCATTATGGGATGCACTTTACTGTAGTAACTGATAATGCCTCCCTTGGCTGGTTACAAAAGTTGCGTGATCCTGAGGGAAGTCTAGCCTGGTGGGCTCAATGATTACAAAACTATGATTTCTTGATTGTTAGTCGCTCAGGCGTCATATACCAAAGTGCTGACAATCTCTCACAATTTCCAGTCATGACAGTTTTATCCACTGAGGAGGATCACTTATATGATCTCCTTTGTCATTTCTGATTTTTAGTTACTAGAAACTCCTGAAAATTATAGTTGCATAAACGCTGCGCAATAAATTACAAAAACAATGGCATTCTATATAAATTAGTAAGAAAATGGATTCATTAAGTCCACCCCTCTGATCAGACCAAGGTTGTTAAGGAAGTAAATACTATCACAAGACACGTTGCAGTGCAAGAAAACTTACTAATGGTTAAAGTCTTGTTATACATGGAATGGGATGCTGTTGGGACTTTAACCAGATGGATTCCTCTCATGATATCTGAAGTTTTTGTTCTGATTTGTTGTGGTAACTGCCAATTGATCACTTAGTTTTGATACTATTATGAATAATAAAGTTACCAATTTGTGATCACCATTTGGTTGGGTTGAGCTATCTCAAAGTGTTGAGTATAATCTCTAATAGAATTACTGTTATTATTGATTTAACACCAGTGACTGAAGCCAAGGATGTCAATATAATTATTAATTAAGATTTATATCAATTTATTATTTGTCGCTGAGTTTATCATTGGCGACTGATGCTAAGGATGATCCAATCTTTTAACTATATGAGATTTACAGGCGACTTAAGTTAAGGATAATCATATTGCTGGCTTAAATGTTGAGAATTTTTTAAAGAGCAAGTAACAATAAATTTCGCCGCCTAGGTTTCTGGATAAAGGCAACTGATGCCAATGAGATCTGATAATTAATTTATAAATGGAAATTATTATAAGATTGAACTGGCGACTGATGCTGAGGATGAATTGAACTAATAATCGGCATTTGATTGAGATAAATTTCAAGGGAATGGTTGCCAGTGGAATGCTGATGATATGGTTGGGTTTTCCAGAGATAAATGCCAAAGATTGATAATAGACAGGCATTAGATTGCCAATAAAATCCTAAGTATAAATACCTTATCCTATCTCAATAAAGATCTTTCTTGCGCCTACCTTTTTTTAATGGAAAAGTATACCATGTCTGTAAGGGTGGGCTATAAGATCCCCAAGGTTAGGCGTTGGGTAAATGCCCCTGGGGTGATCATGCTACCAACCCCAATACCTGGCACTACAGGGAAGCCCCGCGGGAACTTGATCAACTGGCCATCAACAATGAGGGACTGATGGAAATTAACCCTAAGGGGGATGATAAGACAGAGCTGAAAATCACTCAGTATGGGTGTAGGGCATTCTGTGTGCCTCCTGAAGGGTTAATTGTGTCAAGTGAAGTTGTTGGTCTGTTGTTTGGTGGCTTGCCCTGCAGACCTTAGTGAAAAGTAGCCTATGAAGGCGAAACAGCAAGAACCAGCAGTCAGCATACTGTTTGGCCTGGAACACTAGCGGAGTTACCAATGTAGCAGACGTAAAATTTTGCAACTTATTCTCAAAACAACATAAAATGCTTTGGAAGCCTATATCACTTGTTGCCAGTATGATAAGCCCAACCAAGGTCTCAACATCAAGCAGTTGCTCCTCCAACCCTTTCACCATAATAAGCATCAATGTCATAGGTCCTCTGCCTACAGCAATCCAAGGTCACCAGTATCGAATTTTGGTTGTGGACCACCTTACCAAATGAATAAAGATGTATTTATCCCTATGGCCATTGCTTGTGCAAACACCTTATTTCTGTACCAGCAAACCATTACAAAGCTTGGTAGTCTAAAGGTTCTTCTACCTGATAACAACCTAAATTTTTACTTTAGAAATGATCTAGAATCGAATTTCTTTTTCAATGCTCACCAGGCTTTTGTAGCACCTTAAAGCCCCTCTAACAATTTAGTGAAGAAAAGAGCTAATGTAACTTTTACCTCCATTATGAGAAAGATGACTTCTACCAACCCGCTATGATGGAATCATTTCCTCCAAGTGCCCTACTAGCTTATCTGGGTCAGCTACCATAGGGTGATAAAGCTGTCTTACTTTAAGGCGTATTATGACAGGGAAACCCTCTTACCAACTAGTTTACAACCCATGTTATCATAGACAACTCCTTAAACTTATGAGATCACTCTGTGA
Organism: Massospora cicadina; assembly: GCA_022478985.1. Taxonomy (NCBI): domain Eukaryota; kingdom Fungi; phylum Entomophthoromycota; class Entomophthoromycetes; order Entomophthorales; family Entomophthoraceae; genus Massospora; species Massospora cicadina. Next base: position 197,866 of record JAKSZP010011882.1, read on the forward strand.
GCCTTAACCAATAATATTATCTTAATTCAGTCCCTGGCCATGGATGCTTTGGTGCATACTATGACCTTGGAAATGGAATAAAGCAATTTATAGTGGCCCCTTTGCAGGTGTACCAACCATGGGACTTAGTTTTAATTTGATCAACATCACAAAGAGGAAGAACCAACAAGCTTGCTACTTCATGTTCTGGTCCTTATAAAGTCCTTCATAAACGTGGATCAGAATATTCCATTGTCAGCGTTGACAAGGTATGGTCATCAACTGGGTACATGAGCGATTTCTCTGAACTTTTGTACCCCTCTGACAGAATCTTGAGGGGGCATTGTTGGAACTCAAACTGTAAATGAAGACGGATATTTTAGGGTTAAAATTGAATCTCCTCCACCTACCTATATTTTATTTCTTGATTCCAATTTAACAAATGCATCAACCCCTGATTTTGATGAAAGGAGAAAAGATCTGGATGCATACAAAACCAAGGTGACATAGAGGCCACCCTATCAAATCCAAAAGACTACCATAAAAAAAGGAAGTCATCACATCACGCGCATATTCCTGAAGCTCAAGGAGATCCTGATCATTGGTCCAAAAGTAAACGTCCCATGAGCGACAAACCCCAGCACCCTATACATAACTCAAGCCAAATAAATGAATTATAATTTTTCTCTTATATAATATTTTAAATAAGCTTCCTACTTTTTGGATTTTATTAAGGTTATAAATCAAGCCTTGGTCATCCTGGTGGTTATAGCCTCTTATTGTATTTTTATTAAGGATTACCACTTCTAATGCCTGAGCAGCATCAAATCCTGTTTTTTCACCTGGCCCTGCTACCTACAGAGCCAACGTGTTGCTTGAGACAATATACGAATCACTAAAATGAAGATGAATTTTGTGAAATCTATGCTATTGGGAAGCCATTCATTCTTTTAAGAGATGCCTCCAATCTAGCTGTAGGAGATGATCTCTTAAAATTGGATGATGAAGGCATCAACCACCCAGTGTCCTATTACATAAAGACACTTTCAAAGGCTGAGCAAAATTACAATGTCATATAGAAAGATTGCCTAGAAGTTCTGCTCACAACAAAACATCTTTGGGCATTCTTATACAGTATGAATCTCGCAATTATTACAGCCCATGCTTCTTTGAAGTGGATGCAATATATGAAAGATCCTACTGGACAACTAACCCAATGGGCCCTCAAACTGCAGCGTTAAGATATGACTATTTTCAGCGATCAGAGTTGCGGCACATGAATGAGGATAGAATGATCCAACTGCCTTACACTATTTAGTTAACAGCAAAACTGAACAGATAGACGACCTACTCATGGAGCTGGATACTTTGGAGGACAAAGATGAATCAAATCAAAAGGTGCTGAAATAACACTCATGAAACTTTAAATTTCTTGACAGGTTATTATAAAAAGAGTTAATTTAGACTGGATATCTTACTTGAGAACTTTAGAAAGGGTGGTAGTTATAGATGAGTCCCACTATACCTTAAGACATAAGGGGCCAGAAATCATTATTAATTGAATAAGAGTTGATATTATTGGAAAGAATACTGGACTCCATTGTAGAGGCTTTGATGTTTAATATAGTTTTCAAAAACAAACGCCAAATAAAACTAAGTACAAGTATCAGCCAATGACCCCTCAGTAGCCATTCCATACCATCAGTTTAGATGTTATAGTTCCGCTACAAAATTTCAAATGGAGAAAATCAATTACCTTGTATGATTAATAACTTCATGAATTGGGTCAAAGTAATTGCCATTCCTTCGCAAACTTCCAAAGCCACTACCAACTTCCTATATAAGTTACATATACTAAGCATGATTACCCGCAGGTATTGTTATGTGTTAACAGGAGAAACTTTACTTTGAGAGCTTTGAAAATCTTAGCAACAAGCATGAGAATACAACAACTCTTCTCAGCGCCCTCCACCTGTCAAAAAATGGAAATTTTGAGTGAGCAAATAGAACGCTAGTTTCAATCTGATGGAAAATGTCTACTTCTAATTTCTTACATTGGGACCAAAATCTCAAAGTGCCTCTATGGCTTACCAGATAAGTACTATTGTATTATCAAAATGTCCCCATTTAAGGCTTTATATGGAGGAGAACCTGATATTCTGGACCTATTGGCACATGAAGTTACCATCTATAGCACTGAAGATCCTGAAAAAGTGTAAAGAAGGTTAGAAAAATTTAATTCAGCAACAGTCTGATGAAACGCCACATATGGCCAAAACAGTTACAAGAGAAGGCTAGCCAGCAAATGCAACTCACCAGCCTTTACCTCTTTTTTGATTAATTGATTTATTTTTCATTACAACTGCATAGTTTCACTTGAGGAAATATAGATTTCATCTGGGAAGGAACATATGTTATAACCTACAAATGTGGAGAAAATACTAAATCAAGTCCTAAGAAATCATAGTTACTACTAATCACTTGTATAGTCAATTCATTTGTTGGTACTCTCCTGTTTATACTCTTAAAGGTGTTGTTGATACCAGAGTATTGAACATAGCAAGAAGGATATTAATAGAACAAACCCTTTGAAAGAACTGAAGCCAGGCTACAAAAGGGGATAAATAAACCCCATCAATTTACTATACTGATAAATCAAAAAATTAAGGCTCAATTTTATACTAGGAAATCTACAAACAGTCCAACTTGATCCCGTTATTCCATGGGATGTAATCCTGATTAGCAAAGTAATGAAGCATCAGAATGTGATGTGTCTTATCTATTGGATGGCTTACAAGGTGTTGATTTAAGTTGTGCCATAAAGGGTACATATCTGAAATATGCCCAAAGATTGACTTAGATGATACCGAGTCTTATCCAAATGGGCCATTTAAAGTATATTTCTGCCTATAAAGATTATGATACATAGGCATTCATGATCTGGATGTACCACCTAATAAAGCCTCCCATTCATATACCTCCACTCAATGGTTATATTACTTCATTGCCTTATGTGGATTATATTGTTTCTAGTAATATATAGATAACCCAAAAAATCTAATAAACTTATGCCTTTTGTTCTAAATCTCCGTTTATTTGACTTTGCTTCAATAAGTCACTTCTCCTCTTACCATAGGACGGATATTCTAATTTCCTGGAACTAAGTGAGACTTAAAAACCCTTAAAATAAATAAAATACTTGTATAAGTATTAAACTCAAAGTAAGTGTTGACTGTTGGCTTCTTGGGAATAGCACCATCGAGTCTCTCATAACAGAATCCCTACACTGTTTATCGAATTTTGGGTGGTGAGTAGAGGATCTGCAAGGCTTGATTCATAAGTTTGACATAAGTCTATATAAAAACTCGACCACAAACTGGGGTCTATAACCAGATATTCTCTCATAAGTAATCCATAGCTTGAGAAAGCTTCTTCCATTAACAATGCTGTTACCTCTTTTTAAGTGATCTAGATGGTGTAAGGAATAAACTTGGCATACTTTGTTAACTGTCCAGCAACTACTATAACTGATTATTCTCTATTAATTTGGCAAAGAGGAGATGAGTTTGACGCATATGGACACTCATAACTAGCTAAGTCAATAATTGGATCTACAACTTCCCTATTGGAATATTGCACTGAGGCATTCATGAGTGCAGGTCAGACATATCTCACTTATTCCTTACCACTTCTCACTAACCCAGTCCACGAGTAGTGCCTTGTGAATTGGTTCAAGGTATTTGTGACTCTAAGGTGACTAGCCAGCAAATAGTTATGGCAAGCCTCCAAAATCTCCATTTGTAAATTATTAGATGGGATACACAAGGTCCCACAGTAATGAATTTCATTAAGCTCAGACTAAAATCTTTTAGCTTGGCTGAGTATTATCGTCCAGCTCTTTCCAAAGCATCTGCTCATTATTTTTTCTCGTCTTAGCAGCATAGATTCTTCTAATGGTCTCTTTGGCACTACCACTCAGTAGCGCTAAAAAGTTGGGAGGCAACAGGGTAGCTTCTACAGATAATATTCCAAGCTGAAATGATTTAAACTATTGGTTTTTGAATTACCATTTAGTGGATAAAGATTTGTAGGGGTGGATGATGAACTCCTTTGTTAGCATATTAAATTTTGTAGTAAATTAGGTCACCATCACATCCTTAAATCTATTGGGTAGGGTAAATGATTCAGAGTGTAGAAAGTCTCTTCAAACAACTGTTTTCTTTTCCCAATTTTAATATATTTGCCCACTCAGAATGGTAATAATTTGGTAGAGTTTTCTAGAATTACCTCATCAGCCCCCTCTAGGGGTAAGTTCACCTCTGCGCCAACTTAAGTTGTAGTAGCTCTTATTTACCACATTGTCCGCTAAGGCAGTAACATCCTCTTATTATTTATTATTATTGACTGTTTTAGTTATTATTATATAGGAGTAATGGACAATGGTTCTTTTACTGGCATAGATATTAAGACCAGATACTTGGGATGAAAGCTTCTTGTCCCACTCTTTATGGAGTCTTTAGATTTTGCTACTTAATAATTTTGCCTTCTCCTTCTGGGGATACAGGTGTTTCTACCTTGAGATTCTTACTAGCAAATTGGCCATATTCTCCATGGTAAAAGTTTATTATCCCCTTTTAGATTTTATCTCCCATGGAAGACATTAATTCATTTAGTTTTTAATCTCAAGCTGGCGCTTTACATCTTAAGAGAATCCTATTTCCTCTTTCAAGTTCTCAGCTAGGCGTTTCATCTCCAGGGCTGAGAGTAGGTCTAGTTGTAAGTTTTGTCTTAAAATTGTTAGTTGTGTAAGGATAACATTGGCAGCATAAGCAAGAGGAAGAAATAAAAGTGCATATTCCTCCAATGTTTTCTCAATTGCAAAGATTTAAAAAGACTGACCATGCGCGCCTTGTCTCTATTGGGCAAGCCAAAAAATCAATGAGTTAATGCACTCATCAAGAGACTCAGGAAGAGTGTCTTTTTTGAATGAAAGTGCTTTATCCAGGTTTCATGTTCATCTATATAACTTTTATATTTGTGCTACTTGAACCACAAATGTTACTATCCCTCCAGTTGCCTTGTTTAAACGACTCTGATAATGAATCTTTAACAAAAACTCTTAGATACTTTCCAGACCCATTGTCTTGAAGGGGTCTTGGTGGGTCTTACTTTAATTCAAAGCGGCTTTTTGTTATTGGAAGCTGACAACCACCCATTTATCATCATATAGATCTCTTGCAACATGAATGACAACATAAAAAATGATCATGAGAGTATTAGTTTTATGCTGGTACCAGGAGGGAAAAGTTGTTGCATATGCACCTCATTTGAGCCACTCCAAATAGACCAAAAAGTATGAAAATTCTATGTAATGTAACAGACAAGTTCCTTAAAGTAATTACAATTGAGATTGGGTAATAACAAAACAGGTAACTGTCCAAAAAATAGGGTATTTCCATAAAAGGAATCTAACTGTCCACATATCACCATTTCATAGGTTAATTAACCCATGGACTATTATCAACACTATGCACAATTTAACACAACTCCTTGATCCCAAGAGAGGGCAAATAGATTGCCTCCAGTTTATTAAGTTTGGTGTCTTCTTTTATATAGCATTAATTAGTGAAAATATTTTAACTAATATTTGTATGCATAAGAGCTGATTAATATAATTTATCTTAAGCAGGATATGCATAAAAACATAGGAATTGGGAAAAAACGTCCCAAATCCATTATAAGGCATAGAGAAATAATTATGTTGAGATTCTGATATGACTGGACGATAAACCTGAAGAGCTACGGCGGATTGGTGAGAATCCACTAACTAGGATGATATTTATGAGTATTAAGAGGCTTGAGATGAGGCGATATTGAGATATAACGTTTTATTATTGGATTACCTACAAATAAGGTAATAAGGAGGTGTTGAAATTTGACAAATATTATTTAGATTGCCTTAAATTAAGGCAATAGAGAATTTAAGAATACCATCCTGAAACCAATGAGAATATGGCAGAACAGGAAAGTCTAAGCTAAGAGAATGGTATTGTCTGAAGTTGCTGATATATAAGTGAGGTGGGGCAATTGAAAGAGGAGGTTGTTAATAGTTTAGCGAGAGTGGAACAGCAAGGAACTGCTGTATATATTAAATAAAAAAGGTTTATTGAGGCAATTGCTCCATATGTAAATTATTTTCAAGTGTGTTCAGAGGACCAACAATCCTCAAACATCTGTCCATGGTTCAGTGGGTTCAACCTGTGCGACTGTCAGAAATTTGCCCTCACAGCTGAAAAATAAGGATGTATTGTGTTGAATTCAGCAAAAAAGGGAAATGTTGGCCATATACAAGTTTTTGATACTAAATTAAATGTTTTAAAGGATACTAATGATATTATCAGCCAAAAGCCCCTGGCCAATTCTTGATGGAACCCCGCAAATTGAGGTAACACAATTTCAAATCCTGCATGGGCAATAAACCTAAAATCATTCAGTCAGACACTCCTACCATGTGACAGACCTTGGGGCGACCATCAGAAGGTACTTCCCCTGGTGCGATTAGGTCCTTCAAGCTCCTATGTGGGGACCCCCTTTTATAGGCTTGGTGGGGGTCCCCCAAGGTGAAATAAATTTATCAAATGGGGATTAGCTAAAGTTCATAAAATTGTTACCTCTTGGGTATGTTTTGGCCAATTATAATTCCCTTCCATTGTTCTGCTAACATGAAGTAATTATCCCAAGTTTTGATAGGATGTTCCCCCATATTTCCTGATTCAGACTAGCTAAGCTATTATGAACATATCCTCAAATTCCCCTCAGCCCTTGATATACTTTAAATACTGAATGGTCAGATGGCAATGGGGTCATTTTTTCTCTTTATTGCGCTTTTAATAAAATTTATAAAAACTTCAGTTTTATTAGAGCTTTACAAATAAATTCATTTGCAAACTTTTGTGCAATCCAGCAGGCGTAAATCCCCAGCGGGCAAGAATTGGCTGGGTTCCTACAAGGTGTTTCTCACTACAGGGGATACCTGTATAACTAGAATAGTTGCTCTTGAGAAGAAACTCACCAGCGCCCTATCCCGTCTTAAAATTCTGGAGCAGCGCCCCTTAAAACTCCCTCTAAAAGACAAGTACACCCCTGGGGAAGGGAGTATTGCTTCCTTTTTGTATGTATATGAATCTATTATGCATGACGCCAACAAGAAGCAACAAATTTGACACATCCTTCCATGCTTAGCCGCCTAGCGCAAGAGAGGATAGTTCCTTACCTGGACCCTTTGCGCACTTATGCAGAGGTGAAGGAGGCTCTTTTGGCTGAATTCAGATCAAATCAGAGTCTACACAGGGAAAAACAGGCATTTATGCGCCTTAACATGTATGAAGGTGAATTGCCAATTGCTTTTGCTGAATGATTTTACCTCTCTGCGCAAAGGTTATCCACCTCTAACATGCTCACCATTGACGATGCTATTGCCACCCTGTTATCTGGGTTAGCTTCTCAGCCCTCTCTAGCTAGACATATCATCTCAGTGAAACGATACTTTAAAAACATCTGCAACATCAAAGAGGCTTTGTTAGATGTGGCCAAATTTCATTTATGTGCCATGACAAATGAAGCTGAGGTAAAAACTTCAGCTCTAACCATTGAGGATCATCCGCCTGTTGAACAGTTGGGATTGAGCTCACCTGTGCCTATCCTCCCTACAAAACCTGTTTCATCAGTGCGACTTAAAAGGATATTACTCCTACTTATGAATCAGAGACCTGTAAGGTAGTAAAAATCATACGCCTGCACAAGCTCACTAAAGCCACTGTGCCTTCCCCTCCAGCTAAGCTAACAAATGCGCGCTCTAAGGCTATTCAGTCTCCTGTGGCCGTCTTTCCAACCTCCATCGCGGCCTTTCCCATTTTTGAGACTACCCTTGGGGAGGAATCTGAGGGGGTTATGATGACATTGGTTTCTATATATTGGGAGCCCCCTCAGAAGTAGAGGTTCCTGATCATTTGGGCGCTGGAGGAGTAGATGAGACCACCATACCTGAGGAAACGTACCTCAGCCAAATTTTAGGGTGTCTAAAAGTTATTGAGACTTCCAGTGATGGTGACCTATTCGTAGCTGTCCTGATTCGACCTCTTCAGTGGGTGCATCCCATTAAATTCATCTTGGATAAATACCCTGAGACTGCTAAAAAACTAACCTCCACCTTCCAGCCCAAGGAGGTCATAGCTTTATAACCTAACTTTGAAGGTACGCTTACTAAGGTTGAAGTGGTCATTCAAAAGGTCCAAATAATGGCCATCTTTGACACTGGCTCCCCAGTTAACGTGATCTCCACTAAGCTTAATAAGAAGATAAAGCTAGCGCCTGACTTGAAGGACACGCAATAATTTGTAACCGCTGGCCCAAATAATACCCGTGCATTTGTGGCGTACTCTTCCCTTCCCATTCAAATTGGGAAGCTTATTTTATCAGCTCCTGCTGTGGCTTTAGATAACAACGCATATGATTGCTCATAGGCACTCAATTTATGATTGATTAAGAGGGAATAATCAAACTGAAGCAAAGTTACCTCTCATTACTTAACTATGAAGTCCCATTAGTCTTACCAAGTAAAGTTTTCAGCAAGCACGAATACTTTTGCCTGATTGAATAACCACTCTCAGCTATACTTTTGCCTTATACCACTTCTGGGCGCAACACAAAAATTGCTCAATTCAGTGGATGCTACGGAAGGTATCTCTTTCTATGCTGCAGACGAGGTCTTGATTAAACCTGGCGAACAACGAGTGGTTGATACAAAAGTCAAGCTTCAAATCCCACGCCACTGTTTGTTGCACCTCATAAGTATTGAAGGCGTTAGTCCCTTAGAACCTTGGGTATTGCCTGGCGTTCTTGAGCCAGATTAAAAAGGCCTATTACTCTGCTGTTGGGGAACCTCACCTCAAAGGACATAGTTGTAAAAAACACCAGGAAATTGGTAGGGGTTTGTTAGTCCCTGTAGAGGCCATTGAATAAATTCACTCCATTGGCTCTATGATGGATATGGGCCTGCAAACAAATAACCTGGTATATACCTTACTCAACGTCCATATTTCGGATGCTCTGACCCCATATGAGCTGAAAAAAGTTCATATTCTCCTAGACAACTATAGAGACATATTTTCCAATTCTAAAAATGACTATGCCACATGAAGGGCTGGTGCTAATCCATCAATATGGGTGATGCCCATCCTATTAGGTCCAAACCTTTTTGTAAGTCAAAGGTGGAAGAACAGAGATGAGGACGTAGCTTCAACAGCTACTAGACGCGGGGTTATTAGTTCCTTCACAAAGCCCTTGGTCATCCCTCTGTTGTTAATTAAAAAGAAAAATGGAGGTCATTGGTTAGTAATGGACTACCGCAAATTAAATAACCTCTAAAAAAGGATAGCTATCTTATCCCTCGCATTGATGATGCCCTGGCCCAACTCTCTGTCTCTAACTTTTTGCCACCATGGACTTGGCTAGCGGCTATTGGCTATTGATATGATAAAGGAGAATAAAGAAAAATGTGCTCTCATTTGTAGTGAGGGTCTCTTCCAACCAACCTGATTACCTCAAGGGCTGTGTAACGCACCTGCATCTTTTCAGCGTGCAATGGACCGCATTTTACGGGACCTGAAGGTAACTTGTGTCATCGTTTATCTTGATGATATCACAGTGTTCTCGTGAACCTTTAACGAACATCTTGATCACGTGAATGAGGTGTTTCAAAGGTTATGCAAGTCAAATATTAAGTTGAAGCTAACAAAGTGTACCTTCTTTCAAAAGAAATTTGATTTCCTTGGACATTCCATTTACTGAGAAGGGATCCAACCCATTCAAGATAAGGTTGAGAAATTTCTAAAATGCCTCCCCCTAAAAATCTATGGGATATTCAGGTACTACTAGAGATGACGGGATATTACCATAAGTTTATCCTCAAGTTTTCCCAGCTCAGCGAACCACTCGTTCACTTATTGACTAAGAACACCCCTTTCTATTAGGTTACTGAACAGTAAGCCGCTTTTGAGACGTTGAAACAACTGCTACAACAACGTCCTATCCTGAGGCACCCCAATTGCAATAAACCATCATTCCTGTTTACTAACGCTTCAGACTATGCTTTTGGGTCCATCTAAGCCCAATTAGATGAAAATGGTGTAGATCATCCAGTTTCCTATTTCAGTAAGATGCTGTCAAAAGCGGAACACAACTATAGTGTAACTGAGAATGAGTGCCTTGCCGTTCTGTTATCTGTGAAGCACTACCGCCCTATTTTAATTGAGAATTCTTCACTAAGTTTTTTTGGACCACGCTTCCCTAAAATGGTTGCATAGCATGAGGGATTCTACTGGCCGGTTAGCTTGTTGGGCTCTAAAGCTCCAGCATTATGATATGAAGATCAAGCACCGTGCTGGAACCCATCACATGAATGTTGATGGATTGAATCAGCTACCAGCCCTTTACTTAGATAATAGTGAGGCAGAGAGGTTACATGACCTCTTAATGACCCCAGATGACTGGGAGGATGAGGATGAGCCTGTAAAGAAAATGCTAGCCCGTCACTCCCATAACACCAAAGTGGATAACGGGAAGTTGTATAAGCAGGTGGGGTCAAAATGGCTGCCTTACCTTTGGCCCTCAGAACGCGTACCTGCTATCCTAGAAGCTCACTCCATCCTAGGTCATGGAGGGTCAAGGAAAACTTATAAGTGGATTAAGGATAGATACTATTGGGATGGAATGATGGAATCTATTGTTGATGTCTTGAAAGCTTGCCTTACGTGTAAGAAACAATCTGGCTTCAAGAATAGATATCAGTATCAACCAAATACCCCTCAACAACCGTTCCACACCATCAGTTTGGATGTGGTAGGTCCCCTTCCTCAGACTAATAGTGGAAACAAATTTATCCTAGTAGCTATTGACCACTTCACTAAGTGGGTGGAAGCCGTGGCTCTCCCTTACCAAACGGCCAAGGCCACAGCCACGTTTTTACATCAAAACATATTCACTCGTCACAGCTGTCCCCAAGTACTACTCTGCGATAATGGTAAAAACTTCACCTCCAGAGTAGTCAAAATCCTGGCCACATCCATGGGAGCCCAACAACTCTTCTCAGCTCCATATAATCCCTATACAAATGGGACCGTGGAATGAGCAAATGGAACCTTGGTTCCGCTTTACAAAAAATGGCCTCCTCTGATCATCTTCACTGGGATCATTACCTACCCAGTGCTCTGATGGCATACCAGATTAGCTATCATTGGATTTTAAAGATGTCTCCATTTCATGTCTTGTATGGGAGATAACCTGGAATACCTGGCCTCTTAGCTATGGATGTATTCTCTTCTAGAGTTGAGGAACCTGAGAAAGTCATGAGAAGATTGGCTCAGCGCATAATTCAACTCCAATCTGAAGCTATGACCAATTTAGCAAAAACATTGAAAAAAGAAGGGCAGACTGCCAATGAGCTCTGAACCTCCCTACCTATATTCCAAGTGTCTAAGATGGTATTATACTACCATAACTGCATCACTCCTAGAAGCGGTAAGCTTGGATCAATTTGGGAGGGTCCTTTTACCATCATGTACAAGAGAGGAAATGAGTACTCTAGCAAATCTTTAGCTAAAAGTATTACCATTAATTGCGTACATGGCCGTTTCCTACGGCCCTATTCTCCCCACAACATTCTTGAGGGGGTTATGTTGGACATTTGCCCTCACAGCTGAAAAATAAGAACGTTTTGGGTTAAATTCAGCTGAAAAAGGTAAATGTCAGTCCTATACAAGTTTGCAATACTAAATTAAATGATTTAAAAAATACTAACAATAGTATCAGCCAAAAGCCCTGGCTGATTTGCAGTAGAACCCCGCAAATTGGGGTAACACCATTTCAAATCCTGCATGGGCAATAAACCTAAAATAGAGCAGTTGGTTTATTATGACCATGCGACAGAACTTGGGGTGACCATCAGAAGGTACTCCCCCTGCCACAACCAGGTCCTTCAAAGCACCTATGTGGGACCCCCCTTTTATAGGCTTGGTGGGGGTCTCCCAAGGTTAAATAAATTTTTCAAATGGGGATTGGCTGAAGTTCATAAAATCTTTACCTCACAGGTACATTTTGGCCAACTATTTTTCCTCATCCATCATTCCGCTAACATGAAGCAAGTATCCCAAGTTTTGATGGGCTGTACCCCCATATTTCCTAATTTAGACTAGGCTAAGCTATTCCAAACATATCCTTGTTTTCCCTTTGACCCTTGATATAAATTAAATACTGAATGGTTGGATGTTGAGGGGGTTGTTTTTTTTCTCTTTATCACACTATAAATAAAATTTATAAAAAAACCCCAATTTTATTAAAGCTTTATATTTAAATCTATTTAAAAACTTTTGTGGAATCCAGCAGGTGTAAAGAACAAATGAGCAAGATTTGGCTGGGTTCCTACAGTGACCCTTATAGTTTATCCTAACAGTTACGCCCAAAATTATAACAGTGGTGCTCACTACAGGGGGCCATTGATCAACCACTAAAATATAAAAATCTCCAGTCGCCAGCTATGTCTCATCAGGCCTGCTTTTCCGGGGAATCTTCATGAAGCACTGCATCATTCAAATATGAAGAACTTAAACTTGCTTTAGATGCACTGCTCAAAAAACAGGATGAACTTCTTCAAGAGTGGAACATTGTTATGCACCAGGCCAACAGCACGTTTAACCAAATGAAAATTCTGTGACAACAAAACAAGCAGCTTGCTAAATGATTAGACAACCCTAGTGAATGACTGTATTGCGCAGAGCAGAAAATGAACGTTACCTCCCAGCCCTCTCATTTGAAAGAGGAAGAACGTCAGGGAGCTTCTTGTGGGAACTATATGATGAGGAATATGATGCTGGCAGGAGTTACTACACCCAGGAAGGCAGCTCTGGATATGGTTATGGATCAGAAAGCCAATTCTATCAAGTGATGGCAGTGCTGCCCACCGCAGAGGGCCATGCTTGTCAGGCAAACAGCAAGTAAGAACTAGACTGGCCTGCCAGCCAGGGTGCCAGAGCACCCAAACAGCAAACCAGAATACCAGAGGCACTTCTGCTGATATGACAAATATGGAACCAGAAAGGAGTTCCACCCAGATCTGCTGGTGAGACAGAATTTTGTATAGACACAAGATAAAGTACCAGATGTACATGGCTGTTAACCCTGAGGGGTAAAAAAGCGTCGGCGGATAAGGTGACCTAAATTTTCAACATATAAAAAATAAATTTTAGGGAAGGTTGTTTTAATGGAAAATTTTAAGGAAGAAAAATTGACCAACAATTTTCTCAGTGCAGTGTGACTGATTAAATAGTAGTCAATTTGGGGGAAAACAAGCCGGGATTAGGTCCCACAAATTCAACCTAACCGGCGAATTATTTGGGAATGGGCAGGTTAGTTCCCTGTAAACTGACATTGAAAAATTTGGCGGTGGGCTGAGTCACTGTTGGTTCAACCTCAAACATCTGGACCAAGGCTCAGCTACGTTTCTGACAGTTGGCGTGACAGCATTTAGCCCAAAAAGTGGTGGGAATCCCCCAAGGCCACCCCACATAGGGGTGGGCCCATTTGGTTGGGAACGGGTTCAGGACGCCCAACCTGCCTGTGCTCAGTCGCTGGGCCATTCATTAGTCAGTGGCATTGCATCAGGTGCAACACCCACTTTGTCAGCAGGAAGCTTTGAAACCTCATCAATGGTGTCCAGTGCTATTACCTGCCATTGGGGGTGATGCCTGATGGATTTGAGAGGGGGATTTTTCCAATCGTCATGTTAACTGAATTGCAACTGTTAGGCATTCCAGCCAATAGATCAGTCTTCATACCTTTTTGGCAATTTTAAATCCAAGCATCGGGATGATTGCCACTTGAATTGGTTATGATAAATTTCATTTTGGTGATCTCAGCATAGATTTCACTGATTCCTTGTAGCAGTTCTGCCAAGGAGAGTGTGGGTACCAGGAGCGGTATCTGAAGTGGGAGAGCTGTTACCCACGCTCATTTACCATGTGAGCAAGATCGCCCTGAGTAATGAGGGGTACTGCCATCCTCAATGGTGCCTTCTTGCTCAGAAATGGGAAAATGGCCTGATCGACACCCATAGGTTGTTCCCAGGACTTACAATGCTACCTCCAAAGATGCGGACATCCTGATCTCCTCTGTACCAACTCCTCATCAAGAGACTCCTTTTGGGCCTTGACCCATTACTCGGTACTCCCAAAAAGTCATATCCATGAGCAAGATGAGGAGGTCAATATCAAGAAGCTGCCTCCATTTGATTGCAATGGGAATATCCACAGCTTTTTTAAAAGTTTTGAGTTTCAGGTGGAAGGCACCTCGGATTGGTGTAAGATAACCTGTTGATATCTTCCTTAAATGTTGGGAGTGCCAAACAGGTCACCTGCTATTTTCCAAGAAGCTCCGTTACTACCAAGAAGTGAAGGATATTGTGCTGCAACTGTTTGGGGGTACCACAAAAATGTCACAGCAAAAGTTGGAGTTAACTATTGGGTTCCACTGCGATGAGACCCTCACAAAGTTTGTTGACCAATTTATAGTTGAAGCTCACATGCTGATTGGGGCAGGCTATTTAGTGGAATTAAAATATTCATCGCTTTGACCTCTGCAGTAAAACAATACCATGAGCTTTACAATGTCATTTCTCTAATTTTGGATGATGACGTTCCCCTGCTCAAAATTGTGGAGTTCTTGCGCCATATATTTGCTAACTTCCCTCCACCCAATATGGAGTGGAAACATACCACCACCACTGGACCCTCTTATTTGGGGGAATACTCTCATCATGCCCACATTCCGCCTAGTGACCCCCGGCCTTAATATAATTCTGCACCTCATCCTTAGCTGAATTACTCCCAACATTTTGACTTCTGCTCTGGGCCCATTTACAAAAATGTCAGCAGTCCAACTACTGACCTGGACCTAGTTACGCCGAGAAACAGCAATCATCCTATTGACCTGGCCCTGGTTACGCTGATTGCCAACAACCAAGATATTGACCTGGCCCCTATTATGAGAACCAAGGATGTGGTTCTTATGGGTGAATTGCTTTGAATGTGGTCGCCCTGGCCACCTAGCATGTAGTTGCCCTAACCGTTGTGTTTAATATGTACAACAGGATCAATACTTCCAGGGAAAAGATGAAGCGGAGTAGAGATGAGATTCTCTACCTCTGCTATCCCAACCTTGAACGTCCCACCTGAATCAATTGTAGTATACTCAATAGAATTCCCTCAATACAATGACGGGATTTTATACCAGTAACCAGTTGAAGTAGTGAACTTACTGACATGATCACAAACCAAGGCAGCGGTGGATGAAGGACCTCAGGAGAAACCAAAGATGTACGCCTACCAAATGTTTGATCAAGCTTCTTCAAACAAGCTGGATCAAACTGCAGATGCGCCAACCCTGAAAGAAGTAAACGTCGCCCTTCCAGTAGATGCTATATTTAAAGAATACCCCAAAGTCAGTGAGAGGATTATGAGTTTTCTTGGGAAAAGAGATCCTGTAAATATTCTTGTACTAAAAAGTCAATATTATTCTTATTCTGAGTTTATATAAAGTGACATTCTTGTTAAAAAAAATAGAGTTTGCATTATAATATATACATGCGCTCTGGTTAACATAGTTTCTACTAAGTTGATGGAAAAGTTGACATTAAATCCTGATGTGGACCATTGAATGGTGTATGGGACCACTGGAGCGTAAAGCAAGGTCTCTGAGGGAGCATATAGAGCGTTACCTTTGCAGTTTTGGTCCATTCTCGTTGTAGATCGAGTGATAGTACCACCCAACAGTAACTACGACTTTCAAATTTGAACTGCTTTCCTGAGATACTTTAGGGCTGTTGTTGATATGTCAGAGGAGACCTTAGAAATTATTGGGCAGCGGATTCTGATTTACTTTACCTCTAGCAGAGTGCCAAAGGATCTGATTCACATGGGCCATATCAATCTTGCATATATGATGGGCTTATTCCTTTTTATGTATCATCAACTAAAAATCAAGACTTGGCCCCTTCCCCAGAAGATATATGAATATCAAGGGCTACCTCTCCGAGCTTCTGGGCCTATATCTATTCCTTATGGACACCAAGTCATAGTGAACACTGAGTTAGAAGTGTAAGTTCCAGCTGGGCTCTATGGGAAGGTCATTGGACTCTATCTGCAAACATGGCTTGAACCTCATATGGCTCCAGTGATTACACTCCCAGGCCATGGAGAGATAAAGGTTTTGTTAGCAAATCTTCAGAACAAACCAATGCAAATCTGCTGACGCCAAATAATGGCGTATGCACACTTGACCCCAATTAAGGAGATCCTTCAGGTTCATGAGTTTAGTTCATTGATTGAATTTGGTCTAACCGTCAAGTCACTGCCCGGAGTAATGACAGTGGTACCATGGGAAAATTTAATAGTGTTATTGGAAGAACAAAAAGTACAAGCAATAGTTTTATTCCAGAAGTATAAGGAGATTTTTGCCGTTGATGACCACGATTTAGGGTGTACTTGGGGGTGGTCCATTAATTGGACATTGGGGATCATCCTCCTATTAGATTTCAGCCAATCCACTGATTGAGGGCAACTGAAGATGTTGTCAACGAGGAAATTGATAAGTTTCTGGGTCAAGGGATGCTCAAACCATCTAAGAGTTTGTGGACTTCACCATTCTGATTGTAAAAAAGAAGGATGGCACCAACCAGGTGGTGATGGACTATTCTAAGCTCAACAGTAATACAATGAAGGACACGTATCCCTTGCCTCAGATTGATGATGCATTGGATCGGTTAGGAGAAGCTCATTACTTCTCAGCAATGGATTTGATATCAGGTTACTTGAAAATTGAGCTGCCCAAGGCGGAACACAAGAAATGCGCCGTAATCACATCCAAAGGCATTTTCCAACTGACCTATATGCCACAAGGGCTTTTTGATGCCCCAGCTACATTCCAACAAGCCATGGACACTATCCTTGGCGACCTGAAGCTAATTTGTGTCCTTGTATACCTCAATTATATTAATATTTTCTCACAAACCTTTTCTGAGCACCTTGATCATCTTGAAGCTGTATTCTTCCAGCTCACTGAGGCGAACATCAAGATAAAGCCTCAAAAATGTAACTTCTTCAAGGACTAGTTGGAATACCTGGGGTTTGTGGTAGACTCCAAGGGGCTGAAATTACAGCCAGTCAAGGTGAAGGCCATCTGAAAGATGACTACACCAAATAGTAAGCATGGCATACAGGTACTTTGGGAATGGTTGGCTACTACCAGCGCTTCATTCCTAACTTCAGTTGTATTAGTGACCCGCTATTTGAGTTGTTAAAAAAGGATGCCATGTTTGAATGGACAGAACGTCATCAATACTCCTTTGACACACTTCGGATTGCGCTGATCAGTGCACTGGTGATACACTATCAGAACTTTAATAAAGAGTTTATCATTCAGATTATTACATCCCTTTACGCTGTTGGGGAAGTCCTTTCTCAGAAAGAAGATGAGGGAGAGGAGTATCCCATTGCGTAAGCAGTCAAAGCCTGAACTGCCATGAACGTAATTATACCATGACTGAGTAAGAGTGTTTAGCAGTAATTTTATGCGTATAAGCAATTTAGGGTCTACTTGCATAGGGTGAAGTTTAAAATCATAACAGATCGTGCATCACTACGCTGGTTGCAGAACCTTAAGGAGCTGGAAGGGCGTCTAGCCCGATAGGCTCTTAAACTACAGGCTTATGACTTTGAAATCCTCCATTGACCTGGAGCAAAACATAAGAATGCAGACTGTATATCTATATTGCCAACCATTGCCATGACGGTGGATCTCAGTGATGTGATGTACAATAAGATGATCAGTGGTAAATATGACGATGAACCGCCCCAAGTAATAAAAGCATTAAATGAGATGTGAGCAAATACCTTTTCAACAGAATGGGGAACTGTACAAATGGATTGGTGATTCTACGTTGAACTTTTCCATGACCCTCAGCACGGCCTGTTACTATTATGAGCGCACATAAGGCATTAGGACATAGTAGTGTGCATAAGACAATGGAACTTTTGAACCATTGGTATTACTAAGAAAGCATGGACTTCGATGTGCTTGAGACCATTTCCTGTTGCCATCAGTTCCAAGTGGAAAAGATTTTCCTCCAGATGACCTCATACCAGTTAGTGAAACCACATTTTGCTTGGCATACAGTTTCCCTTGATGTCTTTGGCCCTCTGCCAATGGGATATAACCGGTCCAAGTACATTCTGGTGGCTATTGGCCACTTGACCAGGTGGGTTGAAGCATGAGCGATATGGGATTTTGGATCGGTCACAGTGGCCAAGTTTTTAATGGAATTTATTATGCAGTGACATGGCTGCCTTCAGTTCATCCTTACTGATAATGGAACCAACTTCACCTCACACATCCTTCCAAAGTTGAACGAGGTAATGGGCAATCATGGGGTTCTGACGACCCCATACCACCCTGAGTCCAAAGGAATGGTCAAAAGGATCAATGGGACATTGGTGAACATCCTCAGGAAGCTAGTAACTGATAGACCCTCTGATTGGAGCTTCCTCCTGTCTACCGCTGTCTTTGCTTATAACGTTAGCTATCATTATGCCACAGGGAAAAGCCCCTTTCAACTATTATATGGCTGACATTCTGTTCTTCAAGCCTTGCTCTATTTGTTCATAGAAGATACCAGTGGAATTGATCCCCATTGTTACTTTACTAATTGAGCCAACATGCTGATCAAGTTTCAAATAGAAGCGTACTCCTTCATCTTGTCCAAAAAGATCAAGAATCAGGCCACTGATCAGGTATAGTGGAGCAGTTTAGCTCAGTTTTTAAGAAGGCGAAATATTATTGTTCCATGACTAGCGTAAATTTGGGTGAAAACACAAGTTGTCCAACATTTGGATTAGTACATTCAAGTTGATTAAGAAAACAAGTGTTGATGCCTACACCATCAAAGACTCAGTGAGTGGTTGGATCATTAATTGCATGCACAGGAAGTTCCTCCAAGAGTTCAAACAATAGGACACTTATCTTCCAGTCAATGAGGGGATAATGTTGAGATTCTGATATGACTCAACAATAAGCCGTGAAGAGCTATGGCGGATCGGTGAGAATCTTCAGACTAAGATGATATTTACAAGTATTTAAGCACTCTTGAGATGAGGCAATATTGAGATATAACAGATTACTATTGGATTGCCTACAAATAAGGTAATAAGGCGACGTTGACATTTGACAAGTATTATTTAGATTGCCTTGAACTAAGGTGATAGGGATATAAGGATACCATCCCAAAACTAATGAAAATATGGCAGAACAGAATAGTCTAAGCTAAGAGAACGGTACTTTTTTGAAGTTGCTAATATATAAGTGAGATGGGGAGATTGAAAAAAGGGGTTGTTAATAGTTTAGTGAGAGTGGAACAGCAAGGAACCGCTGTTTTTATTAAATAAATAAAAAGGTTATTGTGGCAATTGCTCCATATTTTTTTATATTTTCAAGTGTGTTTGGAGGACCAACAATCATAACATCATCCATCCATGGTTCAGTGGGTTCAACCTGTGCAACCCTTATTTCATATCCTAACAGTATCACCCAAAGTATATAACAAATTAAAATTTATTTTAAAGAAACAAAAAAAATTTATGTAAAAAAAAAGCTTAATATTAATTTTATTTGCAAGTTTGGTGAATGCGCCATTTTTAAGTCCAATATATAGTCTGGACACTTTTTTGACCAATGAGGCGTTTGTTTGATCCCTTAAATTGTGTTCATTTTTTAGTCTTTTTATGCTTGGATTCCTTATGCATTTTACCAAGTCTATCTGCTCATTAAATTCTTTCATCAATTTTGAAATCCGTGTCTATAGGGCAATCCTTCCACTTCGTTGATCTGGAATTTTTGCTTGATAGTATGGCCTTATCAGATGAGTTTTATAAATTAATGAATTCAGATCATCCAATATTAGGCTCTGTGGATCCCACAAGGGTATAAAAGGCATTAAAATTGTTAGTATTTTGGGTATTCTTTGGTGCATCCACCAGGATTTCCATTATATTCCAAACATGAGAAGCAATGTTCAGTAAAATCCTGTATCATCACAGGTATTGGATATTTCTTTATAATACTATTCACTTATAATTGTTAATAAAATAAGATGGCATTCGCTCTTTTTTAGCAGATTACTTAGTCAGGACTGAAAACTTTTGTGAAAAACCTAAGAGCCCCACTCCAGTTAGCTTTTTAAAACTCTTCTAGATCTGTATTTCTTTCAGTTAAAACTTGCACCTGAGCTTTGATCTAATCATAGTGGCGTCCTCAGCATTTATGGTGTGAGCCCACTTTTAAAAAATGGCAAAAGTCTTCTTACTAATAAAACGACATATAAGTTTTTATTAAGGCTTATAACCTGTTTAGGTTTTAAACGTCAATTCCTTGAAAATTTATTATACAATGTAAATGAGATTGTGTTAGATTTGTTAGTTAAATCATTAGTAAACCTCATAATAAACCCATCATATATAATAGATCGCTCCCATTGATAAAACCATTGATCTTTTAAATTTATAGCATAATCCAATATGATAATTCAACTCAAAATCTCATTTATCAGCTCGCACACTTCCCAATTAGCAATGTTATAAATAGCTTTGATAATGATTAAGCCTGATTATGGGACTCAATTGAGTGCAACAAGTAGGTCTTAAAGAATAGATCAATTTGTACCTATTTTTGGGCAGTGTATTATTATGCTATTATGTAGTGAGGCGATTTTTTATGTCAAACAACGTAATTGCCACAATATGCACTTCTACATGGACAGCTCAAAAAGGAAGTACCTATTTCTACAAGAGGGCTGATGACGTCCCAATTAGAAGTATATTAACTATTCAATTCAGATACTATATTCTACAATGATTTTTTTGCTGTTTAGCATAGCTTTAATCAGGCTGATTAAAGGGAAAGTACGCGCAATTTAAATTGCAATATTTTATACATGATCCTCTAAAACATGAGAGCAATTTGTCTCCAATCGGGATTAAAATATTGTTATAAAGTCAATTCAAGGGCTGATCTAATATAAGGATACTAATTGATAATTATGAAGGAAAATTTCATAATGAGGTGGTCAGGAGATTCCACAAGGTATAAAATACTGGCTCCTATCTGAATAAGAGAAAAAGCAAGACAAAAGCAAAAGATATATCTATAAATCTATTATTCCAACTTCCCTTTTTTTTCTTTTATCTAATGAATACTGTTGGATGTTAGTTTTTGTTATAAGTATCCACAAGCTAATGAAGAAGAAATCTTGAGCTTGCACCATAGTCTGCGTTTTGAAGAAGTTCCTAAATGTTAATGGAAAAAGTTCTCAAAAGATACTAAAGTGGCATTTCACCTTATGATTAAAGTAAGACTGGGCTTCCAATCTGGGTGTGTAACAACCCAGTGGAAAGCCCAGAATGCCAATGTCATAGCAGTTCTGATCACTCGTAGAAGGGTTCCCCTATGATTTTTGTGAGGAAAATATAAGTTCAAGAACATACCAAAGGCCCATAGCAAACCAAACGGCTGCAATGGGGGCAACCTCGGGACTTGCTGGGGCATCCCCAAGGATGGGAGAAGCAAGGAGGATGACTAATCCTCCTAGGTTTGCAGTTGGTGACCTTTGGGCTCTTTTTCCAAACCTTCTGGTACTGTTTCATCATAATAAAAACTCTGAAAATCATTTAAATCTTAAAACTTTGGAAATGCTGATTGAGTCTTGAATCAAATAAAACTGAATTGATTTGACTGTTGGAAGGCCTTGTGCTTCATCTTGCGTCCATTGAGGGTTTTTGCAATGGGTTGAAGGTCAGGTATGATGCCAGGATGGCGGATCAATTTATAAACTGATTTGGGCGGATTGTCCCTTGGTGTGATGGCTTAGATAGTCCAGTGCTTGGTTACCGTCTTGCAGTTGTGAGAACGGCCACTTATTATCCCTGAATGGACAATCTCAATTAACGAAAAAATGACTCATTCCACCTGAATTGTACCAAACCACCAGCAGCTCGGCGTGGCAAATTAATCAAAATTCTCTGACTATTTCCTGAAGTGGGGGGTAGACCTGTAGCTTGTCTGCCAGGTGCTGAAGGAGGAACAGATCATTATGAAGAGTTCAGCAGATCCAAAAGCTCTTTTGGAAGCAGCAGATTGGCGTCACATGCTGATGAAAAATCTTTGATCATTGTGATCACCGTTTGGTGGGCTGCTGGATTGATGGCTTGGAGGGTCCACTCAATGACCATCAGTACTAAAACGCATATCGCTGGGTTAAGTGAAATTATATTGAAAAGAGGCAGAGTCCATGAAAATGATCTGAGTAAAGATCAATTTTTATTTAAGCTCAAGAGGAAAAATGGACCAACAACTACACCTTCCAGAAACAGTTGCCTTATATGTGAAAATGGGAGAAAGGGGGTCTTGGGTGTGTTATGCTAGACAGGAGCAGCTGACATACTCATGGGTACCCAGCCTGGTCTTGGGGCGTCATCAGCTAGCTTACGCACTAGGTTGTAAAAGCTCTGGCAACATAATTTCTTGATCCGCTAGGGGAGACTCTCACTGATCCAAACTTGAGCGGATTTGTTTGGATCAGAGGGCCTGCCAAATTGGATTCTGCCAGGGTCAATTTTGACGAATTTTAAAAGTTTTTGAAATTTTCAGAGAACAGATTCTTGACTCATATTGGCATTCTTGAACCCGGAATTTCAGTTCTATGTTTTGGGCCAGTTTTTCTGACTCAGGAACTTTTCCTGAGTTTTGAGGTCAATTTTCTTCCTTTCCAAGGAAGTGAGAGATGGCGGTGGAGGCCAAGGGAGGGTGGAGGTGCTGTTGGTGACTTTTGGCCTGGATTACCTCCCCAAAAACCTCTTAATCCTTTCAAAAAGGGGAAGAAGTGGCCAAGGGGGATATTTTAGAGGGATCCTTTGGGGCCAATGAGGTTGCCCAATGTTCATCAACTACATGTCCCAAGTCCCTCAGTTGAGCCAAGGGATCTACAGGGGCATTAGGTCACTTCTTCTTCCTAGAAAGAAATTTTTTCTGGTCCAACCCGAGAAGTTGGGTCTTCAGACTTGCATTATAATCTCCTTTTTGAACTGGAAACATCCCTCCTCCTGGTACATGAATCAAGGTATAGTTCTTGTATCTAGTAGGGAGTTTGATGGCCAAAATGTCAGCGATTTTCTTGGAAGGATAGGGGGCCTCAGGATGTGAATCAGGGAACTCAGCCACTAACTCCTTGCAATTCTTACAGTCCTTTGACTTACCCAACTATTTTAATAGGCTGGGTAGTCTTTCCATGCAACAAAGTATTGGACTGACCTCCTGATTTTCCTTGAGGCCATTATTTCCTCCACTTCTACCTCTTGAGAGTTCCCCACAATAATAGGCTCAGGAGTATAAGGAAGCTCTCCCTTGAAGAGGGGTAGTTAAGAAATGTTAAAAACATTATGTTGTATCCAATGGATAGGAAGCTTAATGCGGTATGAACCATTACCCAAATCATTTTCTACTTTAAAAGGGCCAGAGCGCTTACTAGCCAACTTCCTAGAGGGAACCTTCATATTCAGGTGGCGAGTGCCAAGCATAACAAGTGAGCCTACAGAGATGTCGTTCCCTGGGAGTCGTTTTCTATCTGAAAACTATTTTATAATCTCCAATGGCTTTTGATAAGTGCTCTTGGACAAGCTTTTGGGTATCTCGGATCTGGGTGATCTGGTCCTCTGCTGCGGAAAACGCTGAGGTTAAGCATGCTCCAACCTGGAAGGATGAGTTATAACCAAATGTTGCTTCAAAGGGAGAATACTGTGGAAGAGTGTGGGGCATTGTTGTAGGCAAATTGCGATAAAGGAAAGTCCATGCCCAAGTATTTTGGGTGGCTGAGGAGTAACAACGTAAAGATTGTTCTAAAACTTGATTACCTCTCTCAGTTTGCCCATCCAAATGTGGGTAATATGCTGTAGAACGGCAGGCTTTATTGCTAATAAGTCCCAGCAAGACATCCTAAAACCTGGATGTGAACTGTGGACCACGGTAATTTACAATTTCTATTGGGAGTATGAACATGGAGAAGTCATGAGTGATTAATAGTGCTGCAGTATTTGCAGCTGTTATGGTAGTGTTACATTTGATAAACAATGCAAATTTAGTGAACCTATCCACAACCACCATTATGGCATCAAACCCCTCGGACATGGTAAGTTCAACAATGAAGTCCACTGAGACAGACGTCCAGGGACCCTCAGATTGTTGCAAAGGGTAGAGAAGACCCTTTTTCCTGTGCAATATCATTTGGAGTGAGCACAGGTAACACAGTTTGATACCCAAGATGGTATATTCTTAGATAACCTAGGCCAATTGCAGGTCACTTTGACTAGCTCAGCACATTTCTTTAAATCAGGATGGCCTACTGCGGGTGGGGTGGGGTGCTCTTCAAAAATATGCATGCGCAGGGTGGGTGGGACCCAAATCCTATCCCAAAAGAAGATTATCCCATCCTTTAAGTGGTACAGGGGCCATTTGCGCTGCTTAGTTTCCAGGTCATTTGCCAACTCAATTCCCTCTGGGCAACATAGTTAAACTGCTAACAAACGTTGAAACATAGGTGTTTCTGAAGATATCAGCATATGCTACCATAACTGGGGCGAGGGAGAGGATCATGGTGGAAGGCACCACTGTGGTGAGCATAGACAGGTCCTCCTCTGGGTCTGGAGCCAAGGCAGGGTTGTGAGTCAACATATCAGGCGGCACATTTAGTGACCCTTTTATAAACTCATTCTTGAAGTGATTGTTAAAAAGATCCCTGTATGTGCGTGCTTGACTATGAGCCAGCTGTTGGGATTTATAAACAAACAGTAAGGTCTTATAGTAAGTGCGTACTGTGACTTCATGCTTTGCTTCCTGAAGAATATATCCCCAATGGGTCAGCGACCATGCCACCGCAGCCAACTCTTTATCATAGATTGCCCATGCTTGTTCTGTGGAGGTGAATTTCCTTGAGAAGTATGTCACAGGGCGTTTTATCCTTTCATGCTCTTGCAACAGTACCGCTCCCACTGCAACATCTGATGCATCACATGCCACGATGAATGGCTTAATGTTTCAGCATGCCGCAGGACTGGGGATGACAGGAAAACTGTTTTGATTATCTCAAAGGCCTGTTGACGCTCCTCTGTCCATTTGGAAGTTACATTCTTCCCTGTTGGTGGATAAAGGGTGCAGCCAGCTGGGCAAGCGCAGGAGAAAACTTCTTTTAGGGAAATCACAGTGCCCAGGAAGCTTTGTAGCTGTTTTTAGGTGAAAGGGTTGTTTAAGACTGATTGTCCTCCAGCTTACAGGGTGGATAGCATACCCATCCTTAAGGGCTAGGCTCCCTAAGGAAGTTACTTCCTCTAAAAAAATCACATCTGGAAGGCTTGGCAAAAAGACCTGCCATGAGAAGGGTTCCAATACAGCCTCCAAATCCTTAGTGTGCTGTTCATGGGTTGGGGAATGGATTAATATTTATCGATATAAGCAACAGCACAGGTAAATCTTAGGTCCCCAGGAAATCATAAATCAATTGTTGGAAGGTTGTGGAGCGTTCTTCAGTCCAAATGACATGACCTTAAATTGGATTATACCACGCCTTGTCCTAATGAACGTGAGCCACTCTTGGCCCTCCTTGACCCTCACCTGGCTAAAGGCATTAACCAGGTACAATTTTGAAAAGACTCAGGATTTAGCAATGGCCTGAAAAATAGTTTGTTCCAAGGGTAGAGGTTATGGATCTGGAACTGTCACATTGTTAACATGGCCATAGTCCACACATGGGCGTAAGGTCCCGTCCGCCTTCTTGGCAAAGACAACTGGAGAGGCAAAGGGGAGGATTTCTTGATAATCCATCCTTTGTCCAACATGTCGTCTAGCCATATGCCCAGTGTCTTCTCTTATTCCTCCTTGTGAGGGTACAACGGGCAGTTAATTTTAACAAGATGCACAGTTAGCTGGATGAAAAAATCATATTCTGAATGGGGAGGAAGTTGAGTTGCAAGTCTAATGTCAAAGACATCATTATATGGGGCTAAGAAGTCAGGGCTATCTTGGGGAAGGTCCAAAGGAGGCAGCTTAGAGGAAGAAATTGAGTTAAGTGAGGGCTCTGTTGTGAGATTGTCAATTAGTGGGAATTCCCCACTACATCTCTTATTTGCAAAGGACAAATAGTTAAGATCCAAAATTGATATTCACCTGTTGGCGACGTCACCACCCTACCCCATGATGACAGGCTATAGTAAATCAGGTACAGTTGAAAAATGATCACAGAAGTCAATTTGTGGATAAAGAACTGCACTGGACGTTGGACAGTGTGGCAGGTCATTGATACAGATGAAGCATCTAATATAGAAGGAGCTAGCACCATGTCCAGGTCTAGA
Organism: Massospora cicadina; assembly: GCA_022478985.1. Taxonomy (NCBI): domain Eukaryota; kingdom Fungi; phylum Entomophthoromycota; class Entomophthoromycetes; order Entomophthorales; family Entomophthoraceae; genus Massospora; species Massospora cicadina. The sequence goes on from JAKSZP010011882.1 coordinate 224,397, forward strand.
GAATGTGCCAATCTTAGATCCATAATGTTTTCCACTGCTCCAGTATCAAGGAGTGCTTGTACTGTGACCTTCCGTACTCCTACTCTGAAGGTAATGGTAAACAGGAAATAAGCTTGGTCCTCTTTATTAATCATGGAAAGAGAGAGGGCAGCGGAAATTGGGGTTGGCCCATAATGAGAAGTGGCCCCTTGATAACTAATAAGCTACTCTAATTCTCCTCATGGGATCCCTCTGTGAGGTTCTCCTGGTCCCCAGGCAGAATGGGATTGGAAGGATCTACCACTATGCCTTTGTTTATCACTGTGGCGGGGGAGGAACTTCTATGGTCCTGTATGGTGGATGGGGCTGACTCAGTAGGAGAAAGACTAGGCTCAGTGGTATGTGAATTATTTTCCTAATCAGGTGCTATATGGGCTTCCACCGGGTCCATTTGGATGGGTGTTAGAGTAGGATAACTTAAGTCCAGTATCACAGTCAACTCCTCATCTGCAGAGAAGGGGAAAGGACTCACCAGTGGTTTGCTACTCTTCAAAGTAACCTGCAGGTGGTGAGATACCACTGCAACCCCAGGGGAGCGCTTCCCTGGACCCTTATTCCCTGAAGAGGTAGGCAGGTGCTTTAGACTAAAATGAACTAGCTGAGAGGAATTAATTTTGGAGAAGATGACATTTCTGCTACTGATGGTTATTTGAATGAAAGGGTTTTGCCCCTATTGAATATTCTAATGAAAATGAAGCCTCCATGGATAATGGAAGATGATCCCATGCGGCATTGCTAGTTGCAGAGTTGCTCAAGTCTGCTCTGAAAGCTGCCACTGCAGTGTCCGTAGGGTTCCCAGCTGAAGGTACTAATGCTGTGAAAGCCTCTATCAGTGAAGGAAAGTCAGGGACCTTCTGGTGGAGGGTAAAGAGGCGGTAAAGGCGGGATGCTCTAGATTCAGGTGCTTATACTGCATCAGATACTAAACTCAATAAGGGAGTGTGATTCCCCATAATGTTTGCAGCCCGTAATACTCCTCTGACACAGCGGCGTGCTTCTCAATCAAGCGCATCTAAAAGAGCCACACTTCTCTGTGCATCAGTGGTAGTGAGAGTTTGAGAACCCCAGCTGCAAAGTGTACATGAAGCTCTGCCAGAGCATCTAGCACCTGTTCTGCTACTTCAGGAGATGGGACTGGGGAATCCCATTTCACTACACCTGCTAAAGGTGCGTCCCATTTTTCTGGTGTTGTATGAACGCTATCCTGGGTCATTAGAAATTGTTTGCATGCTCTGCAGAAGAGATGAGTGACCAGCAAGAGAAAACTATGTCACATAGGGAATGCAAATTCATTGTAATTAAGTAACTGCTTTGACTGATCCCATGAGGAGGAAGGAAAGTGCTGAAGTTATAGGTCAGTCCATTATATCATTAAACCTGCTGATTAAAGTAAGACTGGGCTTCCAATCTTGGTGTGTAACAACCCAGTGGTAAGCCCAGAATGCCAATGTCATAGCAGTTCTGATCACTCATAGAAGGGTTCCCCTATGATTCTTGTGAGGGAAATATAGTTCAAGAACATACCAAAGGCCCATAGCAAACCAAACGGCTGCAATGGGGGCAACCTCAGGACTTGCTGGGGCATCCCCAAGGATGGGAGAGGCAAGGAGGATGACTAATCCTCCTAGGTTTGCAGTTGGTGACCTTTGGGCTCTTTTTCCAAACCTTCTGGTACTGTTTCATCATAATAAAAGCTCTGAAAATCATTTAAATTTTGGGAATACTGATTGTGTTTGTGAATTAAATCAAATTTATTCAGCTGTCAGAAGGCCTTGGCTTCATATTGCACACGTTGAAGCGTTTTGCAATGGGTTGAGGGGTCAGGGACGTCTCTGGGACGGCGGATCAGTTTTATAAACTGGTTTGGGACGGATTGACCCTCAGCGAGATGCCCAGATAGTCTGGTGCCCAGTTACCACCTTGCGGTTGTAAGGATGGCTAATTCTCACCCCTGAACGGATAATCACAATTAATGGTGATGACCTTATTCTGCCCAAAATGTGTCTTAAACCACCAGCAGATTGGTGGGGCAAATTAGTCCGAATTTTCTAACTATTTTGTGAAGTGGGGGTGAACCTGTAGCTTGTCTTCCAGGTGTTGAAGGAGGAGAAAATCGTTGCGAAGAGTTTGGTGGAACTGAAAACTCTTGAGAAGTGGCAGATTGGCGTCGCATGCTGATGGAAAAATATTTGATCATTGTGATCACCGTTTGGTGGGCTGCTGGATTGATGGCTTGTAGGGTCCACTCAATGACCATCAGTACTGAAACGCAGATCTCTGGGTTAAGTGAAAGTATATTGAAAAGAGGCAAAGTTCATGGAGAAGATTTGGGTAAAGATCAGTTTTTTATTTAAAATTAAGAGGGAAAAATGGGCCAACAACTGCCCCTTCCAGAGGCAGTTGCCCTATATGCGAAAATGGGGGAAAGGAGGTCATGGGTGTGTTATGCTATACAGGGGCAGCTGACATACTCATAGGCACCCAGCTTGGTCTTAGGGGCGTCATAAGTTAGCTTACGCACTAAATTGTAAAAGCTCTGGCAGCGTAATTTTTTATTCCACCAGGTAGGGGATCTCACTGATCCAAAATGAGCGAATTTGTTTGGATCAAAGGGCTGGCCAAATTGGGTTCCTCCATGGTCAATTTTATTAGGTTTCTAAAAAAATTAAAGTTTTTGAGAATGGATTCTCAACTCAGATTGGCATTCCTGGACCCAGAATTTCATATTTATGTTCTAGACCGGTTTTCCCGACTTAGAAACCTTTTACTGAGTTTTAAGGTCAATTTTTTTCTTTTTCAAGGAAGTGAGGGCTGGCGGAGTGGAGGCCAAGGGAGGGTGGAGGTGCTGTTGGTGACTTCTGGCCTAAACTACCTCCTTGCAAACCTCCTTAATCCTTTCAAAAAGGGAAGAAGTGGCCAAGGGGATATTTTAGAGGGATCCTTTGGGGCCAATGCGGTTACCCAAAGTTCATCAACTACATGTCTCAAGTTCCCCAGTTTAGCCAAGGGCTCTACAGGGGCATTAGGTTCCTTCTTCTTCCTAAAAGGAATCCTTTCCTAGTCCAACCCAAGAAGTTGGGCCTTCAGACTTACATTAAGAGTTATGTATTTATTGTTGTTCCTTGCGAATTCCAACCAGTGAGAGTAACATAAGACAATTAGCAATAATAAGAATATATCAAATGAACTATCCTTTTGACTAAACATGCAGTAGGAATTTTTATTAAGTGAATTTATATCAATAATTTCACCTGGTAAATTTATAAGTTAATTGAAACTGATGGCAATTTAACAACTTATCAGATGGAAGTTTCATATTAAATTGATTTCCAATTTAAGCTTTTCTTTCTTGTAACAATCACTTTAGTTACTACAATTCGATTCAAACAGCAAATTTGGATAATCATGCACAGGAAAGATGGGCGACTTTAATAACAAAAATAATACAACATGGGTGAGCGTCACATCAAGCAGTGCGCTTAACGGTGCAACTAAGGGCAAGAAACGCCCTGGAGGGGGACCAGGAACCCAAGCCATAAAAAAATCGCAAACTCAGACACTGTCTGGGTTTATGGTATTTACTGTAAAGCACGCGCAATACATGTACATTCAATTCAACCAACCTTTGTCAAAGGTGGAACATGGGATCAGACTCTTCCTTGGGGATGAGTCACTGACCCTGTGGGAGAAAACATGTGAGGCACAGCCCTCACTTTTCCCTCATGCGGTGTATGTAGCAACCAACAACATGGGCCACGGCTGGATCAATATTGGGTTGAAACAGCTGATGAAGCCGATGCCACAGCAAAAATCTGCGTGGAAATTGCCCTCCCTGAGGGCAAAAAATTGTGCGCACCATGTGCACCAGATGGAACAAAGCAAAAACTTTGTTCATCTCCTTTGACTCACTCCTCACCAACCTTCCTCATAAGGTAATCAAGGAGGAGCTCCACAAAGGACTTGTGGCCTACGGAAAAATCCAACAATTCAAATTACAGCAATTTCGCTTAATTCCTGACCTGTGCACGGGCAAAGCTATTACTGTAATCAACCCCTTCCCAGAAGTGGAAGAGGATTTATCCAGAATTCCCTGCGCAGCACAATTTCACTTTGCAGATGGGGGCCAGTTGGCTGCATTCCAAGTTACACCAGAACGTGCACCACCCAATTGCAACCACTGTGGCTCACTGAGCCACAAGGAACATGCATGCCCTGTAAAAGAGGGCTTAATGGAAAATGATTTTTGTGAAGAAGCTATGGACGAAGATAATGAAAACTTTGTCAAAATGACTGATGGCCACCACCCATTCCACTGGGGTGAAGATGGACTATACTCCATCGTGGACCCAGTTACAAGTAAACAGCGTAAAGCAGCACAAAAAGCCCACAAGAGAGCAGCGGCTGAAGTGGCGGCACACGCGGAATCCACCATTAACCACGGAAAAATTCAGGAGGATATTTTGGATATTCACTGAACCAACCAATCAGAACAATATGCCCAGGTTGAAAATTTTCACAGTAACCAGACTGAGCCACAAAGCGTCATCAGTCATGCACATACTGAGGAACAATGCAACCACAATTTGGGCGAAAATGCGGTGCACAATGCAACAAAGTCAAACCTCAAAAATATAAAATCCAATCAACAACCCGCATCAAATCAACATGAGACCTGTGCAGGAAAAGTTGATGCAAATGCAAAAAACTGCAATTCCCTTGAATCATTGGGTCAGATCAAGGGAACCAACAATGGCAGTGAAAGAGTTGGAGTACAGACGTGGGGCATGGCCAAAATGAGCTGCGGTGGGATAGGACCAGAGGGTCCTCCCAACCGCTCCTGAGGCGCCGCGGGCACCTCAGTGTCAATAGGGACGTTAAACATCGCGGGAGCCAGGGCTCATACGTCCCAAGCCAAAAGCTGGCATTCCTGCGAAAACCTCTTGTAGACATCTTGGCCATCCAAGAAACCCACTGCCTACAAGGGGAAGAAGAATCCTGGTCAACCAGGGTCGCACCATCACAATCAGTATGGACGTCTCACTGTGGGGTTATAGTCCAAAACAACAAAAAATTTAAAATTACAAATCTATCATCACACTTGCACGATTGAGTCCTGGTAGCAACAATCACATGCCAAGATGAAATAATTTCGTTAGCATGTATCTACGCACCGTGCACTGCAACCAAGAGAAAAAAATTTTGAAAAATTTCTACTCTCACCCTCCCACCAGATATCATCATGTTAGGCGATTTCAACTGCTGGGATAACCCCAATACAGATTGATGGCCTAATCCCAGGGGATACCCACCTGGACACATTGAATATCGCACAATGAAGGCATCTCTTGGCTAACAAAATGCTCTTCCCCCCAATTCACCAATCCTTCCCCACATGACAAGACCCAACATATGTGAGGGACTGCTCATATCGATGAGTCATATTGACCACATCCTCATCCCACAATCCCACCACTCAAGAGTCTCCAAATTTATAACAAAAAAGATCAATTTTTCTGATCACCAATTAGTTACGGTGCAGTTAGTGCCAACCCAATCCCTCACACAGGTGTCACCTTGGAGAAAGCTTCACCCAGAAAATATAAAATTGCTTAAGATATCTGACTGGGTTGAAAACAAGGCTACAAACCCAGAATTCACAGTCCCATTCACTTCAGATCCCATCAGAACATGGGAAAATTTCAAAAAAGACATAATCAACAAAACCTGACATATTGCATCACGCAAGTACACTGCGGACACAGCCACAATCAAGTGTACCTTGGCAGAATTAGACCACCTGGAAATAAATACTCCGAGATCAGGCTATAGCCCTAATTGGGGACACAAATGGGCAGAAATTTCAGCCCAACTTAACAATCTCATCTTTGAACACCAACACAGAATCAAAATATCGAACAAAGGTAATTTCATAAAGGAAGGCAAAACCTGTTCAACATACTTTTTCTGCCAATTCCACTCCCACAGAAACCAGCCCACGTGCACACAGGTTTGCAAGACCAATGGCACTGTGGCAACTGACCCTGAGGAGGTCAAGGCGGAAGTACACCACTATTACACCAATTATATCGCAATATACCAGCAGATCCAATAAAATTAAAGAATTTATTTAAACTGCCAAGATACAAAGTACACCGCCAAATTACAATATACTATCCCTTATTACACGGGAGGAGCTTTGGGAAACAATTCGCGGTGCACCATGTAGGAAATGCCCAGGGCCTGATGGGATACCCTACGAATTTTACAAATTATATTTTCAACAAATCGCCCCCCTCCTATTAGCGTCAATGAACCAGAGTTTGTTGGAAACACGCCTATTACCAGGAGGCCATGAATCCTACGTTATAACCTTGTATTAAAAGGGTGACAAGTTGTACCTGGCCAACTGGTGCCAAATTGCACTCTCCAACACTGACACAAAAATTCTAGCAGCTAGATTAGGCGCAATTGCATCTGACGTCCTATCACCCAACCAGTTTGGGTTTATACCAGGGCGTTTTAATCTGGAACAACATCCACCCTGTTGCAAACATTTGCCAATCCAAAGCAACTGGTGCCCTGGTCTTCTTGGATCAGGAAAAGGCGTATGACCATGTTAGCTGGCCATACCTAAAAGAATGTCTACATGCCTTCAAACTCCCACAAAGATTCATAAAATGGTCGATGCTCCTAACAGAATCTGCAACCATGGCTGTATGCGGCCCTGGATTCCTAACAAACAATATCAAACCACACAGAGGGCTCAAACAAGGGGATCCCCTCAGCCCACTGCTATACAATTTCAGCTTTGACCTGCTCCTCCGAGTAACTGACTCATGTCTCATGGGGATAACCGCACAAGGCCAACCAACAGTCAAGATACTGGCCTTTGCGGATGACTGCATAGCAGGTATAGCAAACAATGAAGATGCCTGACAGCTGGAATGCACTCTAAGGGAATATTCCAAGGTGAGCAATGCATTGCTCAACAAAAGGAAGACAGAAATTATCCTCTTAGGCAAATACACAAACAATTGGGCCACAACATCAGAACCTCACACCAACGCTCGAAGAAAAAACCCAATCATTTTACCCTTTGCAACACCTCCCACCACCACTCCTGTCCGACACCTTGGAATCTGGCTAGAATCAGGGGGATATGCTAATGAGACAATGGAAAGTAACATGTTACAACGGGTATCCAAACGCGTAGCCTCCCTCAAGGGGAGAACCCCAGGACTAACAGGACGAGTTACAGTTGCTAACTCGCTCATCCTCCCAATACTGTGGTACCAGATTCATGCAATAGCCTTCTCACCTACCTTTATAACCTCAATTCACGCGCTTATCCAGGGCTGGCTGTGGCCTGGCTCTCACCCTCCTATACAGATGGAAACACTATTTGGCCCACGCTCAAGCGGAGGCATGGGACTAATAGATTTTGAGAGCCATGCCAATCACATCCTAGATACCTGGATAAAGGAAATCCTTGCTCCAGACCTCCCGCAACAACATTGGTCCAGAGCATCAAGGACTAACCTTGCACAGGCGCTCAAAATAACCAACCCACATAGTCCACCCAGACTACTTTCATACCTTGCCAAGCACCCTACTGCAACAGGTCCTCATGGAACCTCCCCTCATTTCAAACATATCCTCTGAACTATCCGTTGTATGGGATGGACCATAGAGAACATGGGTACTATACAGGGAAGGGGACGACCCAGCCCCCAATTCAAATTAAAAAACCCAGAAAACCACCCCCAGAGGGATATGCTCGCAACAACCCCAAGCATAGCTAGGATAGAATACCTAGATATGCTGGACATTCCCTATGATTTAACCACACAGAAGGCAATGTGGAAAATGACACATCACCCACTCCTACAGCCAAGGATAAGAGCAAACGCCTGGCGCTGTTTGAGAAGGACCTATAGGACAGCGGACCGCTCCAACTCCCTCCACAAAACATGTGCAGTATGTGGAGGGGAGGAATCCCTACATCACCGCCTAGAAACATGCCCCCCAACCAAAGCTATATGGCAGGAAGTCGCACGCCTGCTCAAGATTCAAAACAAACAGGTATTCTCGATATCAAAAAGTATCTTTGCACTCCAGATCGAGTCACCAATCCCATCTACCCTCCGCTCCCTAATAATACCCATTGCAATGTGGACAATACACACAATTGCATTAGATGCGTTCAAGGGCACGGTCCCAACCATTCATGGGATTATTAACAGATTCCATGTCCACTTACTAGAGCACTTCCAAGCCTGGCTCTATGGATATATGAGACCAAGACAAAAAAGCTCATAGAATCATGGTTCCCACTCTGGTTCCTTCACACAGACCCTTTCCTTCACACCTGCTCCATAGCAGGGGAAACCCCCTCGGAGTAGTGCACCAACCCCCCCATACCTGGCAGTCCCGCTGGCAACAGGGGTAACTTGAGTACCCTGGGGTGCCCAATTTTTATATTTGTTAGTTATTCTATTAGTTTCACATATATTCGGTAATGTCTGTCCCCTGGTCAGCTTACCTCAGTTAAATAAAAAATTGATTTCCAATTTGGAGATTTTCTATATGTTATCTATAAGTGGTTTACTTGCTTTGCCTAATTTTTGGTTTCAATCTACCTTTATACCACTGGTTATTGTTTCCTAGACAGAGTTTGGTGTTCCATTGGTAGGCAGGCTCTAGGGATCCAGCAAGATTAATGGCTTCTATGAACTAACTTCACATATAATTATGATGTTAATCGCAGTTGGTTAAGATCAGTAAGACAAATTTTTGTCCAAAAATGCTGTTCTTCAGGCATAGTCGTTACATCTTCAGAATCATACAAAGGAATAACGTCCACTGCTTTCACTGACTTAGTAAATAGTTTTGTCTTTTTTCCCATTATAGTTTAGGCTATGGTAAGACAAGAAGTTGGATATTCATACAGACAGGAGTAAGAATTTCTAGGTTGTTCTCTACTACCAAGATAAATTGGAACTTTATATCCCAGAAAAGAAAACTTCCCTTAAGTTGATCATTCCATTATACTCAAGCATGTTTTGCAATCTAATGAGCATATAATAACTTATGTTTTACTAAGCCACCCTGGAAGAAGTCATGATGATTTTTCTAATTTATATTAATAGGTAGGAATAATCCCCAGTACTTTCATGCTTTTTGGACCAACATTCCAATAATTTTTATCATAATTGAGATCCAGATCCAGCTTAATTTTCTCCCTTTTTAGTACTAGTGGTGCATAACCTACTTGGGGCGTTCACTTTGGATTTACTTGTGGGTACCAAAATAAAACCAAGATAAAAACTTCTAACAAGGTGCCTTGGCATTGAGCCTGAACATCCATATTAGAAGGGGAGGAGGGGTCAGGGGGATTTTCACTCGCACCAATTGCTTCAAATAGCAGGAAAGGTTAGACAAATTGGAATTTGGAGCATCAGTGGTATGGGGCATAAGGGAAAATGGTGAGGATTTTCTTTGTCAATAGGGCCTGTGGTGTACATCTCGTCTAAGTATTGATCAAGCTGATGCTTAGCAAGAATAATAAGTTTAGGCACACAAGTAAACAATTAAATGATCTGGCATATCTGGGGTTAGTTAGGACTAAAAAGTAAAATATTTCACTGCATTAATGTAAATGTGTTGCCTGCGGCAAACACAAGGTCTTAAGTATCATATATAACATTGCCATAAAAATTGTGAGAGAAAGTAAGGAGGGGATTTCCTTCTCCTAAATGGCTCCATCACCGCATGAAGAGATTTATGAGTGGGAGTTTTAAGGCAGCTACTGCGTTGAAATCCATTTTTATGTATAATTTTTTTATAAATGTAGGCCCTTTTGAGGGTGGAAATGGTGGTGAGGAGTAGAATTATGGGAGCCTGTTATAATTTAGGCCATCCAAAATCAGTTTAATTTCATATGTAAGTCCAAATAATTAGCCCCTCCAGCTAGATTGTGAGCAATACCCTAACTGAAGAAAGAAAGGTCCTAAGCCTACAGTAGAGCCTCTCTCCCAGATCAACGACTTAGATCATATGTTAGATGAGTGATGGGTGACTTCCCTGGACCCAATGATCCTCCCTCTTTGTCCCCATTTCGTCTGATACCCTTATAAAAATTATTGAAGAGGTGTGCAAAAGGTGGTTCGTGCTAAGGGGCCTCCATCTGGACCCTAGAACCCTCCAGCCAAGGCTTGATCACTAAATTATTGGCATCTACACAACCCCAATTTACACCCAATATAAACCCTATTATACTAATTCAGATTTGAGTATTGTAGTTCAGATTAAAGGTCAAAATTACAGCTTGCTTTAATTATTCCAATTTTTATTTAATTAGCTCCCTCAGTAGGATTGGTTTTGACAGAAATGGTTATTTTAGCTTACCTGTCTGGCAGAATCTGTTCAATATTAGTACTATCTATTTGGATTTCTCCCTGATCTGCAATCACACTATCAAAAATTTTATGACACAAACTGAGCTCTATAAAATTTTCCACTACCCATTGTGCTAAGCCCAACCTGCCCAATTAAGGTTCCCCACAGAGGCTTAGCTGATAGCCAAGTTCTAAGCTCTCTCATGACTTCCCTACACCCCACTATATAGGCAAACACCCTCCTTAGGATAAGTTGCAATCTAGTTCTTTAGTTACTACTATTTACTTAAATAAACCAACATGTGCTGAGTTGTATACCGTGGAATCCGCCATACTTTTATGCCTTGCTTTGTACTAATGGTATCTGGAAATGCACACCAATGTTTGAAAATTAGTTCAATCGTCTATAGAGTAAACTTGTATTCCATGATCCAACAGTTCACAGCATTCTAGCAGATCTCTTATGCCTTGGATTTCTTAGGCTTGTCTGCCAATCTGTTATGTAAACCGTGGATGTCATTAACTCAAAAAATACCCTGACAATCTGCCAGAAATTTGCACAATCCACCCATTCTTTGGTTCCACACTATCCCATTATGTTCTTTCTTAATCCTAAACAGCTGTGAATAGCTAAGGGGTTGTCACTCCCCCTGCCTCTCCCACCCCATGTGGGTTGCCACAGTAAGACCGCGGTTGCCCCAGTTACAGCCTCCTGGTTTGTTATGGGACCTCTAGTATGTTATCTTACTGATTTTTTCATACAAGTTAAACTTTTAGCACACTAATTAAAATCACCATTCAGATGAGCCCTCGGCATGCTGGGCTATTCAATGGGCGCTAATGCACCCAGTTTACATGGCCAGTCTTCTTTCAGTTTACTTGAACTCTGACACCATAAACATGGTCTTTTATTTTCAGTACATTCAAGAATAGCAAATGGATTTGACGTGGCCACTGCTGGGCCAGCAAAAAGAGTTGATAGGTGGTGGCAGGAGCTAATGATTATGCAAAATTGACCAACTCAAATCAACCAGCGCCTGAGAAAATAATCTGCTCAGGAATAGGTTGAGAAGTTGAACTTTAGATGGGCAGAGTGGTAGGAGCATCGCCCATAGCAGTTAGGATGGGAGAGGGAGTATTGAGCCCACACAAATAAATTCAGGCATCAAGCTTAGGCTTCTGATTCATTTTTGAGGAGATTACATTAACTAGTGATTTATTATTTAATATTGCACCAATATTGACATTTAATACCATTAATTTGATCCTAGGAATTTCTTCAACAATTTAAACAATCTTTTAAAATTTATTTGCCTAAGAAAGTGGTTTTATCAATCTTCTATTTTTGAAACCTTCAGCTGAAACCCATTGAATAGATGTACCTGTATAAACGGCTAGAATATAGTACTGAGTGTATATTCCATATCACTAGACGTTTTGACTACTTGGTGGTTGAAAAACTTGTTTCATGTGGGGTTTTTAGGTACCTATGACGTAAGATTGGCCATAGCATTTTATCAACGTGGTATCATTATCTCAGCAGTACATCCAGGAATAAATAGCCTAAAGTTTCATACCCTCTTTTCAAATTTGTCATTTGTGTAATCATTGAGTCTTGACAGACAATGATTGGTAAAAACTTATTAAATAATGGGCTAGGTTGCTCCTCAGTTGTATTAATTTGTCAGATATATTGATGCTGTCAGATGTAGAAATACCTGTTGCTGCAGAAGACATCACAATTATGCTAGAGAGTGATTCCTCGTCCTCTGTAAGGAACCCCGCTAGTAATCAACACCTCATAATTTAGAAATACAAGATTGAGTTGTGGACTAGGGAAACCAACCCTTTTTATAGATGATGACGTCCCAAGAAATTTACCAGTTAGTCAGGATGATGTCATGAGCAATAATATGATACCTGCTGGCCAAAGAGATTCTCAGTATGAAGAGACGCCAATGATGATGATGCCAACTATGAAAATTGCTCTTTTATACCTTTTGGGGTCCAAAATAATTTGCATGCAACTGATAACAAAGAAATGACTGAGCCAAATAGTACAATGGTAGCAATTGAACCTTCCATTAAATAGTGCTCAAAAAGACCGACAACCATTTTTGAAGGACAATTGAACCGACCATCTAGTACTAAAAAAAAGAAGGACAATTGAACCTATAATTGAGGCGCATAGAGTAGTGATGTTGATTGAAGTATAGGAAGTTCAGCATACTATAAACTGGGTAATAAAGCGATGTCCAGAAGAGGTATTGCCGCCCCAGAACCAGAAGTAAGTATTGATTAGAGTCCATTAAACATCCTGGTGTAGGGATGTTCACTGTGAGATGAAGCTCATGTATTTAAGCGTTAAGTTAGATTGATGCCGCCACCAAGGCGAAGATCAAGAAGAGACTTACTAGGAGTTTATGAAGTTCCTACGGTATAGCCAAACACCATCCCTGATATTTTCTATTTTATATTTATTTTATATCTTGAAATTTTACAAGAAGTACAAAAATACTCTATTTTTATTAAAATAAAGAACCATTCATCACAAACGTCCAAGTTTATCCCTTGTTTTCCACTCAATTTGGGTTTAAGTTAAGATATTGCAAGTAATTAGTATTGTCTTTAAAAAAGAAGACACTTGTTTAGGAGAGCACCTTGGGTTACTGAGAACACTAAGGAAGAGGTTGGTTAAGGTTTCTGTTGAGTCTTGTGTTAAGCCAATGTATCAATGTTATGTTTAAGAGTGTCAAGAAAAATACCACCAGCAGGGCAATGAACAGTTCCAATATGCAAGAGATTCTACATTGGGTAGCATTAGAAGAAGATTTACACAGTGAGGAATGTTATGTTCCTTCCAAAGGTTGCCTGGTGTCTAATATGTGTGAAACAGAACCCCTCAATGGCAAGTCAGCTGACCAAGTTAAGCGAGAAAGGTCCAATGAGCTAACTTCTGTCTATAAGCTGACTATTTGTTCCTATGATCCTTCTTGTTTTGACACTTCTTGGAACAGCACTTCCAGTCAAAATGACCCAATTTCTTTCAGAACAATTAGGTTGGTCATTCACTTACCTTATAGTGAGTATTGTTTATGATTAGCACTTTTTAGTCAATAAAAGGTTGAATATTCACTTTTGGGATTATACAAAACAACCACTTAGTTAATCTTCTTTTACATCCAGGACAGCCTTGAACATCTTGTTCAAAGATATGAAATGCATAGCAAGATTTTTTTGGGTTGATGCTCCTGAGATAAATGAAGTAATACCATCATCTAACTTGAGCATCTGTGCCCTATTATAAACCCATACTAAGAATTCTGCATTTGTTTTAATATTGTTGAGTCAGATTTGCATGATAGCTTGTCTCATATGCTCATAGTCTTTTTGGAACCAAACTCTTTGATATGGTCATTATAGATATCTTGCCAAATGTAAAATCAGTCCATATGTGGCACTATAACCTCATGTGATATTTGACTTAAACAATAAAAAGTTATGGAAGACTTCTTTATAGTAAGCAACCTTTCCAAGGTAGCCTTATACATGTACAAAAATGATGCAATACACCCTTTCACCAGGGGGTATATTTTTTAAATGTGGGATATATACAAAGGTGTTAATGGCATGAATGACATCAACAGCTTGATTGGCTTCACACATGCTCTAAGGTTTAATGACATTTTAGAAATAGATAGTATGCATGCAATGGGATAACTGGTCTTGCAAGAATTTAAATAGTTGTCTACTTCAATATGTTTCATCAATGTAATTTTTAAGAATTAGCTACTTGAAACTTCAACTCATCATTTTTTGCATGATGCCAGTAATTGTTCACCTAAGCTTTGTTAAATATTTTGAGGTGGGTGACCTTGGGATAATTATCCCACACTAAGAACTTTTCTAGACAGTACAGGTTTTGAACTCAAAACCTGCACTAGGATGGAAGAAGTTTTACCTGCCATGCAAACGACCCTTTCACCTAAACTTTGTTATGTTATTCAAAACTGCATACTCATTCATTTAAATCTTCAATAGCTCTGCTAGGATTAATGATTGGCTATAAATATTCTGTTATCAGCATTAACTTTATACAGTTTCTCATTTAGCTAAGTTAAATTCTATTAAAAGGTCACTGGACTTTGTCCATAAGTGAGATATTCCGATTAAAAGACTCTTGCTCAAGGTTATGTAAATAATATGATACAGTAGTCTTTTTTCCCTATTCCTGGGACTCAATAAATATTTATTAGACTTTCTAATTGGTTATCAACCCCAGGAATATCTCCTTATAGCTTGGTCCACTTCCTAAGGTTTTGAACCGCATTGTAACTTCAGCACATCTTTCACTAGGAGGTGTGCGCTGACTTTATATTCTAATTTGTTATAATCTCTATGTGACCTTGCTCATAATAAGACAGTAATTCATCGAATAACTGCTCTGAGTTCATTTTTCTTGTGCTAAGGTAGCTGTGGCTGAAGAAACTTGCTCCTGAATGGTTCCAAGTGAAGCTTACAAGCTTTTATGGACATCCTGGATCTTTCTTCAATATAATTCACTACTCCTGTATTGTTCAGGTTCATATGTTGTGGCTTTAAGTAGTGAGGTTTCATTTTTTTAGAACTTTCAGACACTCCAATGTGTTAGAGAAAGCTGATATAGTGTTTCATAATGTATGCATAACATTGCTTGTCTTTAAAGATGGTGATACAATTTGGTATGGTGTATTATTAAGGTCATTGATAAGTGGTCTATTTTGGGATATAATAAATTGACGTAAGTATTGCTTCAAATGTAAATTCTGATAATAAAAATCAATAAGGTGAATGTTTTGAACAAACATAAAATACTAATGGCAACAGCAGAAGTCTGGGCTTAGTTTTGTGTTCACCATGGAGGAAATCTTCTAACCAAAACCAAGTATTATACACCAGGACTAGGTGATCTTCCTTGAATCTTGGATTTTTACAAGGGTGATTCTTTTTCTAGATATATTTGCTGCTTTAATGACCATACAATCATCTTTTGAATCAATTATTATAAACTCATAAGTTACTCACATTTAGTTCTTTTCATCATGTTAGGCAGAAAGAGATTTGTGGTATGTTATGTATCCCTGTGATGGTCAATAGTTGTCATATTCTATACTCACTGTATACATTGTGATAATAGGGAGATTACAAATGACAATTTTCAAATTAATTTTAAGAATGCTATATATTTGTGGTTCAAAGTATTTACTGGTTACTCTTGGAGTGACCTAGTAGGATTATATTGAATAAGGAGGAAGTAGATAGGTTAAGTAGAAAAATCAGTATTGATGAAAAAATAATAGAAACTAAACCCCAAAATTAAATTGTTTGAAATTAAATCCTTTATTTAGAGTATCATTTTGCACTTTTTATAATGCAAATTAAGTTATTAGATTAAATCAAAATAGTGTCATAAAACTTAGGATAAAATAGAAAAAATTTATCTAATATAACTAAAATCAGGATGTGTAATAGTGGGATTGATAATAGGATCAATGGTTAAAACTAAAATCAGTTTCCATGGGGTTTTAAGAGATAGTAATTGATAAATTTAGTCCTATGAACTCCATACTTCTTTCAGGTGCTATCCTTGTGCCTCCATAGTTTCAAAATGGGTCCTATGCAATATATAGTACTGAAAGTTTTATTGCAGATTATGTTAAAATGAAACCTTCTCTTCCCATCCACTTTATATTTTGCAAGTAATTATACTAAGAATCCACTATGATTGCTGTGTAATGAAGGTTCTTGAGCCAAATTCTTGACCGAGCTTTCTGGTATTGAGTCTAAGCTGAGTCTGAGCTTTTTGAAATTATTGGCATCATCTATGGTTATAAAATTAGTACAGAGTTCAAACTCAAATGACTCCTCACCTAGCTAATGTAAACATCTCACTTTAAAATTGTTAAAAATACTTTAGTATCAATTTATAAAGTTAACATTTCCTTATGATTCCATATACCATTTTCCTTCAATTGTAACATGTATGTTAATTTCAACATTTTGTATTCCAATTTTAACATTATGCATTTCAATTCTAACATTATGCATTTCAATTTCAACGTTTTACATTTTAATTTAATATTACACTTTAAATTCAATAGTTCATACATCAACTTCAATATATATATTTGAAATTTAATACTTTATGATCAATTTCAATATTTTTAGTTTTAGTGATTGTATAATATCTAATTCTAGCTATGGACTCATTGATTTCCTCATCATGAGTGTTTTCTTTTGGTAGATTATGATCTTATATAAGGGATATATAAATATTTTTAAATAGGAAAAAAGAGTGAGCAATAATATGCTTGCTTCTGTTTTAGCAGGAATAATAAAATAAAACTATAGCCAAAAATTTGTTTTGAAAGTGAAATGTAAAGTGTTGAAATTTGACATAAAATGATAAAATTAATTCATAAAATATTGAAAAATAATTCAAAATGTTAAAAATAAATACAAAATATTTTTAGTACTAGATGGTAATAAATACAAAATATTGAAGTTTATTTGTAGAATTTTTATTTTAAATGAAGTGGGCCGACATGGGGATGATACAGCACCAATTAAGGGGAAATCAAAGGAATGGAAAAGGAGGATAAAACCTGGAAAACCTCCATGCGCGGTGTATGATATGTCAGGGACTCCATGGACTAATTTGCTATTTGCTATCTCAGTTTGGGGCATTGGTGCACAACGCCAACCCAGTTATAATCATCCCTACCCCAAAGTTCATTGACCAGGATCAAACTCAGGGAGGAGTAGTAGAAGGCCCATACTCTAACTCTGGGGTATCCTCCCCTGATTTGTAGAATGTTGAAATTAAAATGCAGAATATTGAAATTGAAGGAAAAATGTTAAGCTGGGTGTAGTTTTGCACACCTGTAATCACAAGCTAAGGTGGGGTAAAAATGCTGTAACAGATTCAAAAACTCTTCTGGGTAGGATGAACATAATTTCCTCCATCCCCTCTTATCATTAATCAATTAATTGATGATATGGAGTGTTGGTATTTTTGCCCATATTCCCAGCCTTCTAGATTATCTGGTGTCACTAGGGGAAAATTCCCTAAGGCGAAGTGAATCAGAAATTGGTTGGCCTGAATTTTGGAGGAGCTATGTTTGGGGGATTTTGGGATATTTGCCTGGTCATATCCATTGGGGGATAAATCCAGATGAGTACCTAAGATCTCATCAGGTGGAGTGGCTGACAAAATAGGGGCATCTGATAGTGATTAACTATCAGGTGTATCAATTGGGATTGGTCAGGTTTCATCACTGACTGATTGGGAATGAACAGTGAGTTTTGAGGTGAGTGATGCCACCTGCAACTAGAGAATTGATCAGTTGGTGAAGTGACCTGCCATAATGGGTAATAAGTCCCATTACCTAAGCAGGTTGCTAGCCAATTATGGTTGGTTCACTTGGATCGAGAGGAAAACGTTAGGGACACGTTTTTGACTCTTTCCATTTGAGGTCTTGAGGATGTCCAATGACGGAATCCTAGCCAGGATGGGGAAAACCATCGCTGCTGAGACATGGAAGGGTGATTAAATGACAATGGCTGCCATTTCATTGAAGAGGTGTCAACCAAGGGTTAGACAGCTGAATCCCCTACTATATAATTCCCTAGGATTCACTATAATAAAAAAATTGAAGAACACAGACATTAAAACTAGCATTTAGTAGAAAACAGTATTATTAGCAGTATTGTATATTTGGTGTATAGTTAGACTATCAGAATCCAGTGTGAAGTTCCATCTCAAGGATATTATTGCAGAAGGCAATAATTGGAAGACTCTCAGAGAGAAGAGTAGAGATCTGAGTGGGGATCTAGAGACAAAGGGAACCACAATCAGGGATAGCTGATGACTGTGTGTTGGGCTGAAAGAGACTGTCATCAGGAGATCTTGATGAAGATTGGGTGGACAGTAGTATAGGGAACAGATCCCTATGAGTATGACTTGGAGTATTTATTTGGAAGTACTGCCTGAAGTGTAGGGCCTAATAATAGTTCAAACTCAACTACTGATAATAGTCTCCATACTATTATTGGATAATACATTCTATACAACGTGAGGTGCACAAGGAAATTGAACCTGTTCAGTAAAAAAATTACTGGGTGATATCCAATAATCAACTAAGAGTCATTTTTTACAAGTTGGTGCTCACTACAGGGGGTAGTTGAGTAAAGAATCTATTAATAATGTCATATAAAGAAGAAATGCGCAAGTTACGGACCAAGATTGCCACAGTGAATCAGAATGCCTTAAACTCAGCAGATCATCGGGAGTTTGCAGCCTTGGAGGAGTGAGTCACCAAGGTGGAGGAAGGAGTAGAAATGTAGCCAACTTTTGGAACGAGTTACTTGGCAAAGTAAACTCATTAAAAAAGAAAGAAGGAGACCTTGTTCAGGAGGTCCTATTCCTGAAAATGGAGTGAGAAGCAGATCATGTTCATTTGAGAAAGTTCAGTGCAGATATTGAGAAATTGATGAAAGAAGTAGAGGATTTGAAAGCCCACAGATGTTCATGTGAGTCTGAAATGGCCAGTGATGCCAAAGAAAGAAGTCCTCGTGCAATACTTGGGAAGATGAATACCCTGAGAAATATGCCACCCGCCTTTAATGCTATTTCAGAGATGACGCCCAAAGTCACTCCACAAGTGAGCCAAGTAGCCGAACCAAGATAATCGGCCTGAAATAACTCAGAGGAATTTAGAGCAATACCAAAATTGCCAACATTCCATTGGGATAATGCCCCAGCATGTTTCTAACTATTTGACATGACTATGAATGGATACGGGGATTGTCAAAAGGCGTTGACAGTCATGAACTGTTTGGACACAGACTGCCAGAACCTAGAGTTACCTCACTTGGAGGGGGACAGCTGGTTGTATGCTGAGGCAAGGCGGCCATAATGAAGGAGTTCGGTAGTCCAGCCCACATGTTGAAAGGCAAGCAAGAATTTATGGGAATTCAATTCCATAAAGATGAGTCTCTTACTAGCTTCTTGGATTGATTTTACCAAGAGTCGCAGATCCTGG